>CM038792.1:180963797-181055375 GCA_021764765.1 Vicia sativa
GATTTAAATCTTTTGATTTGTTTATAAAGATGCCGGCATCAAGCTTTATTATTTTCAACACAAGAAAGATGATTTAATGATTATGAAAGGGGAAACCCTCGATTGATATTGATGCGTGGCGACTAGCGCATAAACTAACGCAACGCATTGGGAGATCGAGTAAGGGATTGTATAAGGGAATAGATGGAGCACCCTAAATATATGAGTTATCTAAGCTTTATATATGAATATATTTGATATGTTGTGTGTTTTAATTGCTATTTCTATGATTGGGAAAGTTTCTCCTTTGGATTTTAAGAAATGAAGATTATGTGGGATTAGGTTTGTTATTATTGTGCTCGTCATGGATCTTCTGCGCATATCTTAGTGGGAATCGAGCATTTGTAGCTCGGATCTCGAGGTTCTATGGTTTGTTTGGTGCGGGAGAAAGAATTTGCTCGGCAAGGATGAGACCTTGTGCCTCGTATTCTCAAAGGATGTTGAGAAAGTCGGAGCAATCGTAGTTCCCACTTATGCTAGTGGAAACAGCGGGATGTTAGTAAGAGAAGACAGAATGTGTCATCTTAATGAAAATGTATCTAATCTATTTCATCACATACATTTTGAAAAGTTTGATTGATTAAATCTTTCATCGTAAGTATTAGGTGTTTTGCTTGAGTGTACAAGCGTTACCACTTACATGTTTAAGAAAGATGTTTGAAAAGATGATTGAATCTTTTAGCGATGTAGTATTGGGTGTTTTGCTTGAGTGTACAAGCTTTCCACTTACAATTAAGAGATGTTTTGTTTGAAAGAGTTTGAAAAAGTTTGAAAGTTTTTGTTGTATGTGATGTGATAGATGAGATACTTCTTCCATAGAGATGATAGATGTCTAAATCTCGAGGAGAAATTGATTGGATTAAAGGGATGCTTTTAAGAAGCGTGGGTCCTTGTGTTAGCCCAAGGGAGGCATTAGAGGTCATGAGTCATCGAGGGTCCTTATGAAGCTCGAGAGGAAGCTATAGGGTATGGGGCTTTGGCTTGAAAGGATTTCACCGAGAAACCATCCTTTTGAAATAAGAGCAATTTCAGGAAATTTTACTCTAGGGATTTTGAAAGTGATTTCAGAAACCATCCTTTCAGGGTTTACATCTTAGCGGGTGATTCTTTGTATTGGAAGCCCAATAGGAGGGCATTAAGAGATTTCTTGTCTCTTTCATTGTATGATGCCCAAGAAGGCTAAACTCAATGAGAGTTCTTTTGAGCGAAGCCCGAGAGGCTAACTCAACGAAGTGTTGTCTTATGAAGCCTAAGCGGAGGCTAACTCTGAGGAGAGTTTTCTTATATGAAGCCTAGAGGACCTTTCATGTGAGGGATGAGTTATCTTGTACAAAGCCAGCGGAGGCTAAACTACATTGGAGATAATTATCTTGTATAAAGCCCGGAGAGCTATCTTGTGGGGAACCTATTGATTAGTCTAATTGTTATGTTATAATGGCGATTGTATAAACAAGTGTGTGTATGTGATATGTATTCACGAGGGTTTATGAAGGAAATATAAACAATGCATGATGTTTATTTACAAGAGTTTATGAAGGAAATATAAACAAGTGTACGTGAAGCGAACGTTTAAAAGCAGTAACTTGATTATTTAAAGTTTGAATTGTGTACAAGGAAGTGAATATGTACGAGTTTTATACGGAAATGATGGATGTACATAGGAGGGTTAGGACTTACACCATAGAGGCCCATTGATTTGAAGCGGTTTCACGAGGATAATGCTCCTTTCAATACCAATGGTATTCGATTATATCTGAGGATGAAGCGAAGCAGATGATCGAAGTTTATCACATGTTTGAATATTTATAAAAATATACGTATTATGTATACAGATAAAGTTTATATGAAAAGTATTTGATATGTACAAAGGAAAATATGTAAAAGATATTTTGTTTGGTATACAGTGAAGTGAAAACAAACAATCGGGGTTTATGCATACTTGGTATAAAAGGTATCTGTATTATATACAGATGAAACTTTGTAAAAGTGTTTGACAAAAGTTTGATATGTACAAAAAAATATTATGTACATAAAAGAATGTTATGGGACTTACACCGTGATGGAGGCCCATGGTTTGAAAAGATTTACTCGGAGATACCTTTCAATACCAATGGAATTGGTGTATAAACAAGCGAATGAAAACAAGCATGAAGAAGTTTATTTATGCTTGAATATTTGATTGAATATAATAGAAAAGAATTATGTACACAAAAGATTGGGACTTACACGTAAGGAGGCCCATGATCGATCGAGAAATTCGAGAGAAAGCGAAATCGAGTTTTAGTTTAATCGGATCGATCATGGTAAAAGATGCAAGTTTGATGAAATGTTTTGAAAAATGATTTGAAAATGTTTTTGAAATGTTAAGTTTTTATGAAAAGTTTTGAAAAAATCGGAAGTCGAAAACTTGAAAATTCACCTTTAAGGAGGTTTGAAAAAGTGTTTAGAGCATCGTTTTTTCGATTAAAATTGTCGGATGAAAGTTTTTGAAAATTTTTGCACTATCATAAAATAGATGTATTTATTGACAAGTGTCAAAAAATCATCTCAAAATGAGTTTTGATTGGTTAAAAAATTGTTGAAGTTTGATAAAAACATGAAAAATTGAAAGTTTATGAAAAAGAAAAAATGGTCTTCTTGGGTTTTGAACCCATGACCTTTAATTAGAGACCAGCGTCATAAAACCTTAAAAGTAGCAACCAGTAGGCCAAGCTATTGAGTGTGTTAATCGAAAATGACACGTTGATATCATGTTGGATTATTTGAATTTTGAAAATGAAGAACACCAAGAACAGGCAGCGTATTAAGGTTCATATTTTGATTTTCGAATCAATTCAACCTAAAATCTTCGTTTCTCAACCAAATTGAGTAAATAAACATCAAACTTGCTTGGTTTCCACACAGGAATATGATGCTTGTTAATTTCATTTATTTTAAGCTATCATGTTTGGATTTCGGAAATCGTGATGAACCCTGAAAATTGAAATTAAATGACTTGTGGTTGATGATTGTTTGATTTTATTGAGGGTTAGGATCGGTATGTGTGCGAAACAAAGCGGCAGTGAGTTTTTCAATGGATCGAATCATGGAAATGAGTTCCGTGTTCAATACTGTAAAAGTGAGATCGATTTACATTTCTAAGCACTTCCGGTTGTTGTTTCTTGATTGATTAAGCTCGGCGTATGTGGATGCTATGAGATGGCTGCACCTCTTGATGTTGGATTGTTCTCTGAAAGTCAACTGCACAAACTCAGAACTGTTGGTTTCGAGGTTAGCGTTACAGGTTGTTGTTCTTGTTTTGGATCAACTCCATGATGTATATGGATTGTGTTTGGATCATTAGAACAATTTCTCAGCCAAACTTGAAATTCGATTCCTAAGTCGGTTTGAAGTTTTGAAAAAATGGAAATGGCTTGGTTTTAAGCTTGTTTATTTGATTTTAAGCTTGCAACAAGTTTGTTAATGATTATAAACATGTATGACACCAAATTTTACCATGTTTTTAACTCGAATTCAAAATGCATGTTTCTTAAATTACTTTTGTTGATTTTCAAGAAAGTGAAAGAAAGCATGGATTTTGCATTGTTCTTGGTGTCGTTCTCTTGAACTGATCCTTTTATAGACAAATAGGCTCTGAAATGTTAGGCAAATGTCCATGGCATTTGGATATTCAAAAGCTTAGAGGCAAGATTGTCATTTTAAAGCAAAAGACCTTCCTTTTTTACCATGTAATTTATCAAACTTGATCAATATTCAATCATCACTTCTCACTATTTATCAGTTTGATGACTCAATTTGGCAAGGTGGCAGTGGTTTAAATGAAAAAACACAAAATGACCTATAATTTTACAAGTTTGTACTTGAAAATTATGGATTTTAGCCTCTAAATTTCAAATTCAAAAGTGTAGCTAGACTCCATGGATTTGAGAGTTCTTGGACATTTTGGAAAGATCTTTCACAAGCTACAACTTTCATGTTTTGAGTTTTCAAATTCCAATTGGAACTACGTGAAAAATGGCTTGAAGTTTGGAAAAAATGAGAAATTTTAACACTTAGAAATTTTCTAAGTGTAAAAAACTTTGACTTTTGTTGACTTTTCAAATTCTTTGATTTTTATGATCATGATGGATCATTTGAAGTATTTTGATGATTGAAAAGTTTTGTTTTGAAAATTTGACCAAAAGTCAAAGTTTGACTTTTGTCGAGATGAAATTTCATCGGATGTTTACGAAAATGATCGATGAATGAACAATGATGATTTGAATCTAGAAATTAGGTCAAAGGTTATATCTAAGATATGATGACCATCTCTATCCAAAAAGTCATCCTTTGCTCAAAAATCGGAGAAAACTCATTGATCAAAACCCTAATTGGTCGATCCTTGATTGATCGTGAAAATTTGATGTCGATGATCGGAGGTTGATTTGATCAAGATAGATCAAATGAGATGAAAAATCTCAAACCCTAATTGGTTGGCTCTTGAATCGGATGAAGATCAGTGAAACCCTAATTTTGACTGTAGATGCTACCCCGATTATTCTTTATCGGATGGTTATCAATGATGCAAATGTGGTGGTATATTAGGTCAAAATTTGGGAGTATGAATACCCTATTAAGTTTCTTTAACACGAGAGATGAAGATGAATATCTTCGTTTTGATAGGTGTAAGATACTTAAATATCAGAATCTGTAAAATTTGGACCTAAGATACCAAAGATGCGGATGATGCAAAATGATTGTAAAAATTTCTACGGATAATGTCAAAGAAAATGACATGGTGGGGGAAATTTGTGAATCACGATCTGTTGGGAAGAATGATTCACAAAACATGTGAGCGTTTGTTACGCTTTGGAAGCAGAGATTACATACATCGACCTTGTGACAATGTTTAAGTTAAATGAAGATGATATTACCAATTATCGACCTTGTGATAGTTTATGGTAATGAATGTTGAAGATATTACCAATTATCAGCGAAGTGATAACTATAACAAGGTAAATCTTTTTTTTGAGAAATTTTGTCGTGTATCCAGCTTTGTGAATGACAGACAGATGAAAGACAAATTTTAAATGAGTTTTGAAGATATTACCAATTATCAGCAAAGTGATAACTATAACAAGGTAAATATTTTGAAATGAGTTCTGCATATTGACTTTGTGAATAACGAGGCGATTGGAAGAAAAAGCGGAACTCAAAATGAGTTTATTTTTGATCAATCTTGCGAGGATCTCTTTTGAGAAGATGCGGGCGTTTTGATTGACAGACACAGGTTTTCTTTTAGACAGAAAGACCACTGCTGGGGATTTTCTCGTACAGTCATGATTTTGACTTTGTTGAGAAGAACAAACTTTTATGATAAGTTTTAGGAATGAAAATAAGCGGCTTTCAGAGACTTGTGAGGCTATTGCTATTGTTGATTAGAGCGAAGTTATTCGAGAATGAACTGAAAAGAAACAGTTAATCAAGACATTGTTCCAAATGAGGAATGATCTCAGCTGGGGAATGTGGTGAAGAGAAGAAAATGCATTTCTCTGTTTGGGGATACTCTGCCGAGGAAAATAGAAAATGCGTAACTTTCTTGTTTGGAGAGAATCTGCTGGAGATATGATATACTCGTATGAGTATATATATAACCAGAAGCAACACTTTGAGGAATGCAAAAATGCAAATGAATGATGCTATTTATGTATGAATGTCATGAATGTTATATGCATACTAACAACACTTTCACAAAGACACTAAAAGAGGTATTTGGGGAAGAGGACCGCGTCACAGTTCGAACAAATACTTAGTGAAGATTACAACAACTGGTGCAAACATTCACTGATGAAGATTTTGAGTTGCATGCTTTAAACTTTCAGAGAAAGGCATTTCATTGGCAACTTGATTGGGGATTCTTTTTGGATAAGAATACCATCCTTTGAAGATTTCCGTTGAGGAGAAAACTGCTGTAGCAGTTGGCGACTCCACTGGGGATCGAAACACTTTTGGAGAAACAGTTGAAGTTATTTCGGTGTTCATAGTTTCAAAGGAGAATTTTTGCTTTTATTTTCAAAATTTTGAAGTAAAAATTCATTTAAAACATTTTAGTTTCAAAAAGTGATTTTCACAATAAAGCGTTATTTTGCAAAAGCGAATAAGCAGGAATTTGCAAACAAAAGCACAAGGCTCAATTTTATTGAATAGAATGGTAATCGACAAGGCGTGATTCCATGAGCTATTTACAAGAGTTGGAAATGATAATTTATTGGGAAAAGAGCTACATTGAAAGCAAATAACCACTATTATCCTAACAATTTCGAATTCCCATTGCGCTTGAGGCTTGGAAGAGTTGATTGAGAAGATCGTGATGAAGATTCCTCAAATTATCTGAGGTGAGTCGATTACTTTGTCATTTTTTGTTTTTTTTTGTATCCTTGTTTTGCCTAGACCGCCTTTTCGGGGTTTCAATCTATCGGGATAATTTGTTTATTGTCTCTAATTTTTGCACTGGATCGCCTTTTGAGTTTTCGATCCATAGGGCGCTCATTTTGCCTAAGCCGCCTTTTTCGGGTTTCGACTTAGAGAGCTGTTCTTTTTTTTAGACAAAGTATTTCTTGGTGCATCATCATTCACGAGGATACAGGGAGTTCATCGCCGTCCATGGTTGTGAGTCATAGCCTTGCCAGGAGCTTCTTTTGATATATGGGCCATCGTGGTTAGAGTCCATTTGCCCCAAGTCTGGTTGAAAAGGCAGAATCTTTTTAAACGAGGTCGCCTTCTCGGAATTCAGCGAGTCGGACCTTTTGTCAAAGCTTTCTTCATTCTTCTTTGATAGAGTTATGCGTGACATAGTGCGGTCAGGCTTTTCTTGATTAAGTTCGGGTTGAGTGCGTATGCGCTTTGACACCATTCTGCCTCGAGATAGCTTTGTTTCCATGAGAACTCTCATTGATGGAATCTCAACTTCTACGGGGAACCTTTCCGTATGTATACTAGAGAAAAGGGTTGCCCTGTTGATGCGTCTGATACGATACCCATGCAGGAAGCGGGCAGCGACATTGGTGCGGTCTTTGTAAGTGATGACCATTTTCAGGGCGATCTTTTGATGTTCTTGTTGGTACGCTTCAGCGAGCGCCCGTTCATCTTTGGCCGGTAAGGAGCGAGTTATGATGCTCGATCTTGAATTCCTCACCGCAGTTCCTTCATCATTTTGTTGTTCAAGTTCGATCCATTGTCGTAATGATCTTACGGGATTCCGTATCGGCAAATGAGGTTGTTCTTGATGAACCTCGCAACCACTTGTCTTGTGGCGTTGGCGGTAAGGCCTTGACCCATTTGGTGAGTAATCAATAGCCACTAGAATGAGCGATGTCCATTGGGCGCTTTTGGTTCGATCATCCGATCGTATCGATGCCCATGGAGAAAGGCCACGGAGAGGAGAGAGCGTTGAGTAAGTCGGTGGCACGTGGATCTTACTCTGCGTGATCGGCACTTGTGACATCTTTTGGCGTGTTCACAGCAATCGGTTCCATCGTTATCCAATAGTATCACCTTTCTCAAAGATTTTCCTAGACATTGCATGCCCGTTTGAATGGGTTCGAAGACCATAGGTACTTCATGGATGATGGTGTCCGCTTCTTGTCTATCGGCGCATCTAAGCGAGAACCATATCGAAATTCCTTTTGTATAGCATCTCCATTGAGGAAGAAGCTTCAGAAAGCCTCCTTAGAGTTTCTTGTCCTTATCACGATGCCAGTGGGTACTCTCGTGTTTGAAGGAAATGTTTGATGTCGTGGAACCCACGATTTATAAATCGAAGGCGACACGATAGTGAAGACATATCACGAGTCTTTCAAGGCATCGATCATTACAGGCATATCATTCCAATGGTTGACTTTGAACACGGAAGATAGAGTGGCGGGCGTGCGCCATTCGATTACGATCTCGAGGATGTGATGCGATTCTACTTTGTTGAAGAAGGTCCACAATGTCTTGCATAATCTACATGTGGAATCAAACCAAGATGATGAGTTTCATACTTGTCTTTGATTTGGTTGATCACGAGTGAGTCTCCATATATGTCAAGGACCTTGATCCTCAAGTGGGTTCTTCAATACCCACGTGATGCGTGCTTCGTATACGCTATGTTGTTGGTGCGATCAAATAGCAATGCAGGCGGAGAAAGCGGGATATGAGAACCCTCGGGAGTAATGATGACGCCCAATTCCATTGCCAAAAATGTTAAGCTTGCTCCATCAAAGACTAGGCCCCATCGGATTCGGATCCGGTCCTTCTCACGAGTAGCGGTTCATCCGATCTTTCATTTCAAGTACATAACATCCTCGTCATGGGAAGTCAAATTTGAGAGATTGGTACTCGTTGGCGGTGATAAGCCAAGTGATCGTGAGAATGCTTCCTTTGACCCGCTTTACGGTGATGCTTTGGATGTCATACTCGGATAATAGCATACCGCCATCGAGCAATTCTCCGGTTAAGGCGGGTTTCGAATCGTACTTGATTGGATCCATTTGGAGATTAACCAAGTCGTGTGATTGATCATGTCTTGGCGAAGGCGTTTTGAAGTCCTACGCATGACATGTTTTCTCGAGCATGGATGTAGAGTTTCACGGTCTGTGAACTTTTTACTTAAATAATAAATAGCATGCTCTTCTTTACGGTTTAGTCTTGTTGTCGTCTGCGACCCATGGACTCTTCAATCACGGTAAGGTATAAGATTAATGGTCTTCCTTATTTGGAGGGATCATCATTGAGTGGTTTGTGAGTATTCCTTGATCTTTGTCCAGATGCTTTCAGCGATCGTCGTCCTATCTTGATCTTTGCGGAGAAGTTTGAATATCGACAGTACTTGATCGTTTGAGAGATAAATCGGAGATGTAATTGACCAGTCAAGAAATCCTCTTACTTGCTTTTAAGTATGTGGCGTAGGCATTTCTTGAATAGCCTTGACTTTGTCGGGATCAACCTCAATACCCTTTGGTGACGATGAAACCTAGAAGTTTTCGGACCTACCCCGAGGTGCATTTGTTAGGATTCGAGGTAATTTGAAACTTCATAGTCGTTGAAACACTTTAAGGATATTCTATATGCTCTTTATACGTGTGGACTTTGCTATCATATCATCCACGTGAACTTGATCTCTTTATGCATCATGTCATGGAAGAGAGTAGTCATTTGCCCTTTGTTAGTCGCTGCGTTCTTTAATCGAATGGCATTACTTTGTAGCAAAAGTGCCTCGTGGCGTGATAAAAGATGTTTCTCCGTAATGCGAGCCATTACGTTTGATTATAACCCGAGAAAGTCCATGAAGGAAAAGGCGTTGAATTTTGCGGTCTTTGTCCACTAGCGTGTCGATATCGCGTGAGTGGGAAGTCATCTTTCGGACTTGCTTTGTTCGGATCGTTGGTCGTTCGGCCTTGCCATCTTTTTGAGGCAGGGCGCTTGTTGTTGCTGCCATTGAGGATATTCGAGTGACTGGAAACCAGTCAGTACCTTTTGAACTTCCTTTTTGATTTTCTCCATCTCGGGATGTACTCCTCGGTTTTGTAAGCTGGCGGACATTACGGTTTAACGACAAATGATGCTCCTGATCGGTATCTAAACACAGCATGTCTGGTAGGACCGGTAGCTGTCGACATACTCTTTGAGAAGATTGATGGGTTTGCCTTTAACAACGCTATTGGTGAAGCTCGATGTTTACTTCTTTTTATCTTCCTCGAACCCAGTTGATTGCTTAAGGTTCTTTGTGAGTGAATGATCCTTTCCTCGTGCTTAATAATCGAGAAATTTCATCGAGGATCTCTTCTTCACTTCCTCCTTGGCGACATCACGGGACTTGAAAGTGGGAGAGCATAGAGTTATTGCTTTGATGGATTTGTCCATCATTAATCGCATATTTGATTTATGTTCGATTATTTAACTCCTTATCATTTTTTTTTGAAGAGTTAATGTGATGATATGCGGATTAATTATGATTTTTGATTTTTTGTTGTGTTTTTAGGATTATCATTTCCAAGAAAGGTAAAATGAAAATAAACACAAAGTGTGGAATCAAAACAACGCTTTTTATTTATGATTTACAATATGAAGCAGGAACACTAAATACAAACTCATTCGTCTTGGGCAAGACAGAAATTTATTTAAAAGCTAAGCCTATAAAACATCTCTTCACTTTGGTGAAATGAGAATTCAAAACCAAAAGCAAACATAAACTACTTAGAGCTATGAACATTAGTCTTAACAGCGGTTTCGATAGTGCGAACTCCTTGGATGTCGATATACTCGGGTAATTTTCCGTTGCTTAATCCTCGAGTAAACTTTGGTTCTTTGGTTTAGCGAGTTTGAAGATTACGGGCGGCGACCCTTGCCCTTGCTTGCTAACTGCGATCTTCCTCGGTTTGATTAATCGGGAAGCGAGAGGATATAGCATATGTGCTTCTGTTGACCTTTGTGTTGGGTCGAGGATGCACTTTTCAATCTTACGGTGAAGAGAGACTCGTTGTCGACAACTTTCCAAATCGTATCTGATTCATACTCTTGATCTTGATGATCATGTTGATGCGATGATAACCAAGATCGGCTTGGTATAATCACAGTGGTGTTGAGCGAGATCTTTATTGGGGACCTCGACTTGCGGATTAGATTGAGAGATGCATATCCTCTCTCGATTGATTAGGGTATTCAAAGTCATCACCTCGTCCGTGGGTTGGATATCTTTGATTGGATTTTGAACTTCTGGCGGTATTTCACCATATAATCATACTTGCCACTTGGTTCTCCCAAGGTATCCCAAACTTGAGGAGACGGGGTGAATTTTCATGTTCTTTGGAAGACATGTCTTTGAATTGATCGGTCGGTGCATATGATTCCTCTTGGGACACGTATTGGGGCTATTGTTCAAATAAGTGCTCCATTTTTGATTCGGAGGGATCATCTTCATCCTCTTCAATGATGACAACATTAACTTCTTGTGGAACAAGGTTTAAGAAACCCCAGCTGAGAAAGACTTCCTTGATCGGTAAAGTGTTTCATCCTTTGTCTTTGGAGAATCTCGGCGTGAACCAGTCGGTTTTGTTTCATTCTTGACGGGTTTAATTATTTGTCCCCATCCTTGACATTGCCATCTCTAACCTGTCTTTGCTTCTTTGTATGAAGAGATAGAGCGATCTGTTTTATTTGGTAGATTCATCTTACCGGATGTTTGAGAAATGTGCTCCTGATGTCATTAGCGTGATGAAGGAGCTGGACAAATGATTTACAAGCAAAAGCTTGTTCGTGGCTGATGGTCACTGACTTTCCATTTATTGTGAATTTTAATTTTTGATGGAGAGTGGAGATTCTTGCTCGTCTCGTGGATCAAAGTCTTCCTAGTAGGCAAGTAAGTAGGCGAATGCGTCCGTAACTTGGAATGTGACACGAAAGTGTGCGGGCAATGGTCATCGGAGATTAACTCTCGATAATGACTTTGGTGAGCCGTCAAGGCTCTCACCACTATGTCGTTGAATTTCATTGGTGTCCCTTTGTAAGCTAAACGAGCTAAAGTCGTCTTCGGCATTACGTTTAGGGATGAACCTGTGTCTACCAATACATTTGACAAAGAATCTGATTGGCAAATCATCAAAATGTGCAAGGCCAAGTTGTGCTCTTTTCCTTCCTCTGGAAGTTCTTCGTCACTGAAACTCAGATTATTGCGGTGTTATGTTGGCAATTCCTCAAGATTGGTCGTAGTATATCATGATCTCATAGGCGATCTAGTACCCTCATTAAAGCTTCTCAATGTGCTTCAGAGTTGAGGAGTAAAGATAGTATTGAAATCTTAGAGGGAGTCTGCATCAGCTGATCTATGACTCGGTATTCACTCTTCTTGATTAGTTTCAGTATCTCGTCAAAGTCAGTGTTGACGTTGGCTCTATCAGGAGAATCAACATTTGTGTTTGGGTTAACAGCAGGAATCGTTGCGGGATTCTCGGAAGATGTGTTAACAGGATTTTGTTTGGTAACGAGGCTGCGGTGGTCTTGGTGGTATAGCAGGCGTGTACTCGTCCACTTGTCACTCGTCAATTTACATTATATTGACATTGGTGAAAGTGTTGGCATGGGTTTCTCTTTCCATCCTCTATCGAGTTGCGTTATATTGGTAAGGAATTGCTTTGGTAGGCTATATGGAGCAGGACCGGTAAACAAATCACCAGGAGACAGGATACTCGAACCATTGTCTGTGATCTCCACATGCTCGGGTATGTTGAAACAAGGGATCCTGCGTTTACGGGATCTTAGGGTTGATATCACGAGACTAAAAGCTCATGCGGAAAATGCCCTCTTGTATTTACGTCATGGTCATTTCTATTACATCGTCTGCGGTCACCAATGTCTAGCAAATCTTTGATATACATTCTTATGGTGTAACATCCACGAGTACTCACAGGCGATATTGCAAGGTGAGTAATCGTGTTAGTGAAACCACCCGTTCTGCTTTATGATTCATGGAGATGCACAGGTTTCCTTTGATTAGATTCGTCCAATGTGAGATATCATCCGTATTCTTTAGAATCAGATTTACTGTATGTCCACTGTGAATGGGAAGTGGATTGGTTTGTACATTCGGACTTGTGTTTCTGAAGGAAAGAAGATTAGTCTTAACTAATCTACGCATACGCCTTGATGCTATCTGATGCTTTCAGTGCCTTTGGTGCCCTTGGTGAAAAGGGCAAGAAACATCAGCTTTGTACCACCATGGTAGTTTTTCAGGGACCGGAGGTGGTAACCTTGTCTGTATTAGATTCCTTTCTATTAGCGCAGGGTAAAGCTCTGCGTACGTCAGTGGAATCGGATCGAGGCGGGTGACCCGGCGTCGACTTTGGTTATTAGCTGAGCACATTGGCGGTATTGTTGATTGATTTTGTTGAAATTGTGGAGCAATTCACGTGTTGGAGTTGTGTTAGCCGTTGGTGCTATGTGGTACATGTTCTTTGTTGATTGACATTTCTCGTGGTTTCCTCGGGATACCATTCCATGTCGTGCTCTTTTTTCTTTGGAAAGCTAGTTCCAACTTTTCTAGTTCCACTAGAAGATCCTGCTTCCCTGGTCAGACGTCCGGTTCGAACCCCTTCTTCTAATCGCATTCCCATGCTCACCATTTCATTGAAATCTCCGAGTGCGCTAGCGATCATTCGCTAATAGTAGAATGGACCAAGAGTGTTGAGGAATACCTTAGTCATTTCTTTTTCTTCCAAGGGTGGGTTAACTTGGGCAGCAATTTCCCTCCATCGTTGGGCATATTCCTTGAATGTCTCTCTTTCCTTTTGAGACATGGAGCGGAGTTGATCTCGATCAGGAGCCATATCCAAGTTAAATTTGTATTGTTGGATAAAGGCTTTGCCTAGGTCGTTGAACTTTTGGACATTCGTGCTATCTAATCCCATATACCACTTCAGTGCGGCACCGGTAAGACTGTCTTGGAAGTAATGAATTAACAACTGGTGATCTTCGTTGTATGTGGACATTTTCCTGGCATACATCGTGAGATGGCTTTGTGGGCAGGAATTTCCTTTGTATTTTTCAAAGTCAGGGACTTTGAATTTCGCGGGTATCCTTACGCGAGGAACTAAGCAAAGATCCTGGGCATTTTTTCCAAACAATTCTTTCCCTCGAATCGTTTTTATTTCAAGTGCATTTTGAGGGCATTGTTCGGAGATTCTCCATTGGACCCGCGTTCGTGCTATTTCTGAGTGTGATGAACTTCTTTATGCTGTGTGGCGTGCACTCTGGTGAGTTGACATGATCGGTTGAAAGCGGAACATTGTTACTTGTGGAAGAGTTATTCCACGTTGCGGAGTGAATGTAGCGTTACTGGCCAAAGTAGGTATTTCAGCGAGGTTATTTGAGAAGTCGGTGGCGAACTCCAATGCCGAAGTTAAAGGCATTCCCATGGATAGCCTTACGGCATGCTAAAGGTGAACTCTTGTTACGACGGTTTGGCTGGAGTAGTATCCTCACAGTTGCTATTTGGTTTTTGCTTTCGTCTTTGCTTGTTGACTTTGCGTTGTGGCAAGTGAGTTGACTAAAGGCGTGAGTCTCTCCACTTCTCCTTAGCGTTATTCTTGTACTCACAGTTCAACGTTCTCTTGTTCAAAATTCTCCATCACTTTTCTCCTTTTTGATTTTGTATCGTACGTTCGAGTTGGCTGCGGACGCAATCGAGAAACTCTAAGACGCGACAGTTTGACAATCTGTTCCTACACAAAGCGGTTTGAGCGGAAAAGTTAGACTACAGGCGAGGTCCTAAATGCAAGATATGATGCATGAATATGATTGTAAAGAAAAGGAATTTCCAAAGAATTTACGCTAATAGAGATATTTACGGCAAATATTTGGATGGAAAACACTCATTTATTAATTATTGAAAGGAGATTACAACAATTGTTTTTTTTTTGGAGCATTGCTCACACAAATGATAAAATAAATGATACAGATTACAAACTAAATTGAACTAATTAAAAGTCTTCGTCGGATGAAGATCGAAGGGATGCGACTTCCTCTTCAAGATTTCCTTTCCATAGCGAGCTTTTAGTTACGCTTTCTCGCTTTTAGCTTGCGGCGACTCTTTCCATTCGTTGGGGTAAGATTGTTATTCATCAAATCTTGAAGTTCCCTTTCTTTCTTTGATGAATTTCTTGATGGCGTCATACTTCTGGCGAATCTCCTCGTCTTTTTCCATGAGCCACTCATCCTGGAAATAAAGCGTCTTTTCATGATCTTTGACTTGCTTCTTGAGCTTCTTATTCTCAAGGTTAGTCTTAAGGAATTTGCTTTCCAAGCTTCATTCTCAAGCCTCGTCTTTGTCAAGGCTTCTTGGTATTCTCCACACGCAGCGGGAAAATTTGTTGATTTGGAGGCAATTGAGAACATGGGTCTTTCATAAGCGTAAGGCATTCGGAATTCCTTTGCTCTTTTCTTTACCCAAGAAGTGTAGGTTTCCATGGCTACACAATTCTTTGCCTTACCCTTTTCTTTCTTTCGGATGTGATGCCAAGCTTTGATCATCCTAGCCTTCAATCCTTGAGAATCCTCTCCTTCATGGTAGAAGTAGCTTTCTACTGTAAATCCAAGAGGTTTACCAGAGTTTGCGTATCCGAGTTGACGTCTACGGGGAGCGGGTTATAGTTGATTCCTCCCTTATTCCAGCGAGAGTGCGTTGGAAAATTCTCCACTGACTCAATGATTTCCATCTCATTTGTTTGCCAAAGTATACCAATGGATATAAATCGTTTGTAAGACATGAATCTTACGGACCAATGCCACTCGTCTTTGTTTTCGCGGAAGATAGGAGATTTGGCAAGTGTGAGACAATCCATTTGAAAAGCGGTGCCTGACACACGCGATAGTTCCGTCTCATGGCGATTCCTATGATGAATAGAGGCGTATGTGTCACCAAGTGGGGCAGGTTTCCAATTAGAAAGATCCTTATGGCGTTGATGTCAGCGAAATTTGGGACGTTGGGAAACAACACCAATCCATAGAGGAGTAAAGCTAAAATAGCTTAAAGGCTACCATACTCACAAGCGAGGAGAATTTGAGAGCCTTTTCCATTAGGAACTTTGAAGTTAGTCTAAGTTTTCCTCTGGTAGTTAGGTTTTGTCTATCTCAGTTTCTTTAAATGAGTCATTGCTATGATATTTGGTGACTTGGGAATGGCTTCCAACCATTGAAAGGCACTTTGTCCGATCTTGAGATACCTAGGATATCGCGTACTCTTCCAAGTAGGCATCAGTGATAATCGGGGAAGGTGAAGCGATGATAGGCGGATCATAGAATTGAGCGAAAGTTTTGAGAGTCCTTCATCAGCGTTAGCGTTCGGGAAGAGTTAAAAAGAGTTCCATAGCGTTTTACGAAATCCGATGGATCTTCACCAAGGATGCCAACTCTTTTAATTTTCCTATGTCGAGGAATCCTAAAAGCTGTATCTTTTGGTGAATCTTCCTCGGCGTCCATCACTCTAACCTAAAATATTTTACAAAGAAAATCTCTAAATTCTTTGGAAATGGGAAGAGAAATGAAGTTTTTTTTTGTTTGAAATGAATGAATGCATGAATCACGGCAAACATGGTTAGTAGTTATACACACGGTCAGCGTTGAAGTCCGAGCATGAAGCCAGCGATAAGAATCAGCGGGGTTAAGTTCTATGGGCTTATTCATACGTGAAGCGGGTTCTACGATGTCTGAGGGCTCAACACTCCCCTTCAAACATTATTGGATTTGTTGAATACTCGATGGTCGATAATATTTTCAAGAGAAACTTCGCTGATCGTAGTATCGCATGACAATTACTCTGGCTTACACGAATAATCTCGCACTACATCCTAATGGCGGGATGGTTTATGTGTTCTCTGATCCACTCGACTTTAAGTTCCTCGAAAATACAGTTTTCGCAATTACTTGCTAAACCTGATACCCTCAAGACAACCTCCGCTGCGGAAATATTAACCCGAAAGCATTGAGCGCTCACGTATTAATACCTCCACTAGATCTTAAAATGTTTCTTAAATCCGGGTTAGGATTTCTTTCCATCGAGATGAAATCGCTGAAACACACAATAAAGAAAAAGCAGATATGTGCAAAATATGAAAGCTTATCCCTTTCTTTTCTTTTTGAAAACAAAAAGCTTGGTGCTCTCGGACGATGTAGCGTTTTCTTTTTGAAAATCAAAATTTCAGTTACTCCCAGTAGTCGCCATTTTCTGTTGGCGTTAAAGGTGGCCGCAGGGATCTGACGTGAGTTCGGATCTTACGGCTCGTAACGATTTAAATCTTTTGATTTGTTTATAAAGATGCCCTGAGCATCGAGCTTTATTATTTTCAACACAAGAAAGATGATTTAATGATTATGAAAAGGGAAAGTGAAATACCCTCGATTGATATTGATATGTAACGACTAAGCGCAAACTAGGCGTAGCGCATTGGGAAGATCCGAGTAAGGGATTGTTATATAAAGGGAATAGATGGAGCACCCTAAATATATGTAGTTATCTGACTTTATATATGAATACATTTGATATGTTGTGTGTTTTAATTGCTATTTCTATGATTGGGAAAGTTTCTCCTTTGGGTTTTTAAAGAACGATAGATTATGTAATTCTAGGTTTGTTATTATTGTGCTCATAAAGATCATGGATCTTACATACATATCCTTAATGGGAATCGAGCATTTGTAGCTCGGATCTGAGGGTTCTATGGTTTGTTTGGTGCGAGGGAGATAGAAATTTGCTCGGCAAGGATGAGACCTTGTGCCTACGTATTCTCGAAAGGATGTTGAGAAAGTCGAGCAATCGTAGTTCCACTTATGCTAGTGGAAGCAGCGGGACGTTAGTAAGAGGCAGACAAATGTCATCTTAATGAAAATGTATCTAATCTATTTCATCACATACATTTTGAAAAAAGTTTTGTGATGAAAATCTTTAAGTCGTAAGTATTAGGTGTTTTGCTTGTGTCTGTTACCACACTTATGTTTAAGAAATATGTTTGAAAAGATGATTGAATCTTTTAGCGTAAGTATTAGGTGTTTTGCTTGAGTGTACAAGTTACCACTTACAATTAACAGATTTTTGTTTGAAAAGAGTTTGAAAAGTTTAGAAAAGTTTTTGTTGTATGTGATGTGATAGATGAGATACTTCTTCCATAGAGATGATAGATGTCTAAATCTCGGGAGAAATTGATTGGATTAAAGGGATGCTTTTAAGAAGCGTGGGTCCTTGTATTGTAAGCCGAGAGGAGGCATTAGGGTCATCGAGGTCCTTGTATGAAGCTCGAGAGGAAGCTATAAGGTATGGTGGCTTTGGCTTGAAAGGTTCATTGAGAAATCATCCTTTCTTGAAATAAGAGCAATTTCACAGGAAATTTTACTCTCGGTGATTTTGAAAGTGATTTCAGAAACCATCCTTCGGGTTCTATCTTAGCGCGGGTGATTCTTTGTATTGGAAGCCCAATAGGAGGCTGTTAAGAGATTTCTTGTCTCTTTCATTGTATGATGCCGAAAGGCTAAACTCGATGAGGAGTTCTTTTGAGCGAAGCCGAGGCTAACTCAACAAGGGTGTTGTCTTATATGAAGCCTAAGCGGAGGCGGACTACTGCGGAGAGTTTTCTTATATGAAGCCTAAGAGGAGGCTAACTCATGTTAGGGATGAGTTATCTTGGACAAAGCCCAGCGGAGGCTAAACTTCTGTTGGAGATAATTATCTTGTATAAAGCCGGAGCTATCTTGGGAACCTATTGATTAGTCTAATTGTTATGTTAATAGCGGCGATTATATAAACAAGTGTGTGTGTGTGATATGTATTCACGGGGAGTTTATGAAGGAAATATAAACAATGCATGATGTTTATTTACAAGAGTTTATGAAGGAAATATAAACAAGTATACGTGAAGCGAGCGTTTGGAGCAGCGTAACTTGTTTATTTACAAGTTTGAAATTGTGTACAAGGAGTGAATATGTACGAGCGAGTTTTATGTGGAGAATGATGGATGTACATAGGAGGTTGGGACTTACTTTGTAAGAGGCCCGTTGATTTGAAAGCGTTTCACGGGGAATAATGCTCCTTTCAAAATCAATGGTATTGATTAATATCTGAGATGAAAGCGGAAGCGAATGATCAAAGTTTATCATTGTTTGAATATTTATAAAAAAAGTATCTGTGTTATGTACAGATAAAAGTTTGTATGAAAAGTATTTGATATGTACAAAGGAAAATATGTACAAAAGACTATTTTGTTTGAGTATACACAAGTGAAGTGAAAACAAACAATCGGGGTTTGTCTGTACTTGAGTATAAAAGGTATCTGTATTATGTACAGATGAAACTTTGTAAAAAGTGTTTGACAAAAAGTTTTGATATGTACAAAGAAATATTATGTACATAAAAGAATGTTATGGGACTTACACCGTGATGGAGGCCCATTGGTTTGAAAGAAGATTTACTCAGGAGAATGCTCCTTTCAATACCAATGGAATTGGTGTATAAACAAGCGATACGAAAAAAAACAGACGAAGTTTATTTATGCTTGGATATTTGATTGAATATGTACAAAGAAAGAATTATGTACACAAAAAGATTTTGGGACTTACAGTGAGGAGGCCCGTGATCGATCGAGTCGAGAGAAAAATCGGTTTTAGTTTAATCGGATCGATCATGGTAAAAGATGCAAGTTTGATGAAATGTTTTGAAAAATGATTTGAAAATGTTTTTTGAAATGTTAAGTTTTTTTATGAAAAGTTTTGAAAAAAATCGGAAGTCGAAAACTCGAAAAATTCACCTTTTAAGGAGGTTTGAAAAAAGTGTTAAGAACGTCGTTTTATTTCGATTAAAATTAATCGAGATGAAAGTTTTTAGAAAATTTTGCACTATCACAAAATAGATGTATTTATTGACAAGTGTCCAAAAAATCATCTCAAAATAAGAAGTTTTGATTGGTTAAAAAAAATTGTTGAAGTTTGATAAAAAAAACATGAAAAAATTGAAAGTTTATGAAAAAAGAGTGAAAAAATGGTCTTGCTGGGTTTTGAACCCATGACCTTTGAGTGGACCAGCGTGTCACAAAGCCTTAAGAGTAAGCAAGCAACCAAGCTGAGCCAAGCCTGAGAGTGTTAGTGGAAAATGACACGTTGATATCATATTGGATTATTTGAATTTTGAAAATGAAGAACACCAAGAATACGCGTATTCTAGGTTCATGTTTTGATTTTCGAATCACGAATTCAACCTAAAATCTTCGTTTCTCAACCAAATTGAGTGAAATAAACATCAAACTTGATCGGTTTTACACCACGAATATGAATATGCTTGTTAATTTCATTTATTTTAAACTATCATGTTTGGATTTAAAATCGTGATGAACCCTAAAGCGAAGAATTCAAATTAAATGACTTGTGGTTGATGATTGTTTGATTTTATTGAGGTTAAGGATCGTTATGTGTGCGAAACAAAGCGGCCGTGAGTTTTTCAATTGAATCAAGAATCATGAGAGCCAAGTTCGTGTTCATACATAAAAGTGAGATCGATTTACATTCTAGAGCACTTCCAGGTTGTTGTTTCTTGATTGATTAAGCTCCAGCGGCATGTAAGGATGCTATGAGGATGGCTGCACCTCTTGAATCAAGCTGGATTGTTCTCTGATCGACTGCAGCTCAAGATGCAAGCTGGAAATCAAGGTTAAAGCGATTCTGATTCTTTGTTCTTGTTTGGATCAACTCCATGATGTATATGGATTGTGTTTGGATCATTAGAACAACAATTTCTCGACCAAACTTGAAATTCGATTCCTAAGTCGGTTTGAAGTTTTGAAAAATGGAAATGGCGGTTTTAAGCTTAGTTCGAGTTTGATTTTAGGCTTGCAACAAGTTTGTTAATGATTATACAACATGTATGACACCAAATTTTACCATGTTTTTAGCTCGAACTCAAAATGCTATGTTTTCTTAAATTGCACTAGATTGCTTGATTTTCAAGAAAGTGAAAGAAAGCATGGATTTTGCATTGTTCTTGGTGTCGATTTCTCTTGAACTATGATCCTTTTATAGACAAATAGGCTCTGAAATGTTAGGCAAATGTCCATGGCATTTGGATATTCAAAGAAAGCTTAGAGGGCAAGATTGTCATTTGTAAAGCAAAAGGAACCTTCCTTTTTTACCATGTGTGAATTTATCCAAACTTGATCCAATCTTCAATCATCACTTCTCACTGATGTTTATCAGTTTGATGACTCAATTTGGCAAGGTGGCAAGTGGTTTAAATGAAAAAACACAAAATGACCTATAATTTTACAAGTTTGTACTTGAAAATTATGGATTTTGACTCTAAATTTCAAATTCAAAAGTGTAGCTGGACTCCATGGATTTGAGAGTTCTTGGACATTTTGGAAAGAACTTTTCACAAGCTACAACTTTCATGTTTTGAGTTTTTTCAAATTCCAATTGGAACTAGGTGAAAAAATGGCTTGAAGTTTGAAAAAAATGACAAATTTTAACACTTAGAAATTTTTCTAAGTGTAAAAACTTTTGACTTTTTGTTGACTTTTTCAAATTCTTTGATTTTTGATGATCATGATGGATCATTTGAAGTATTTTGATGATTGAAAAGTTTTGTTTTGAAAAATTTGACCAAAAGTCAAAGTTTGACTTTTATCTTGATGAAATTTCATCGGATGTTTAAAGCAGTGATGAATTACATGAACTTCTGTGATGATTTGAATCTAGAAATTAGGTTAAGAGGTTATATCTAAGATATGATGACCAGTCTCTATCCAAAAAAGTCATCCACTGCTCAAAAAGTCAGAGAAAACTCATGCCCGATCAAAACCCTAATTGGTCGATCCTTGATTGATCTGTGAGAGAATTTGATATCTGATGATCAGAGGTTGATGATTTGATCAAGATAGATCAAATGAGATGAAAAAATCTCAAACCCTAATTGGTTGGCTCTTGAATCATATGAAGATCTGATGAAACCCTAATTTTGACCTGTGAATGCTACACCGATTATTGCTGTCTGCACTGTTAGTTATACAATGATACAAATGTGAGGTGGTATATTAGGTCAAAATTTGGGGTATGACACATATCATTGATCTTTCTCGTAGGCGTTTATTTCAATACGACTACCAAGTGATCGACGAAAATATCCCAAAGTCGATCTTAATAGGCGTAGCATCGGTATTGTCATACCCCAATTTTTGACCTAATATACCACCTGCATCATTGCATAACTATGATTCAAACAACATTAATCGGTGTAGCATTCACGGGTCAAAATTAGGGTTTCATCGATTCATCGATTCAGCCAACCAATTAGGGTTTGAGTTTTCTCACCTTGATCTATCTTGATCGAATCATCGACCTGATCCTCGGATATCCATTTTTCTCATTGATCGATGGGATCGACCAATTAGGGTTTGATCGAGCATAGGCATTCTCGATTTTTAGCAAGAATGAATTTTTGAATGAAGATTGGTCATCATATCTTATAGACACATCTTGACCTAATTTCGGATTCAAACATCACAGTTCCGGAACTCATCGATCGATTTCGGCGTCGATGAAAATTCATGCGCGAGAAAAATCAAACTTTGACTTTTGTCAAATTTCAAAACAAAACTTTTCCATCATCAATACTTCAAATGATCCATCATGATCATCAAAAATCAAAGAATTGAAAAGTCAACAAAATCAAAGTTTTCAAATTTTCTAAGTGTTGAAATTTCTTACTTTTCAAACTTCATGCCATTTTTCACCTAGTTCAATTTGAATTGGAAAAACTCAAAACATGAAAGCTGTGGAAAAATCTTTCAAAATGTCCAGAACTCTCATGGAGTCTAATACTACTGAAATTGAAACATAAGGCTTCATGAAACTTGATTTTCAAAATCCAAAACTTCAATTATAGGTCATTTTTGAAGTTTCTTCATCTAGAAGCTTTCTAACCTTGCCAAATGGATTGATGAACTGAGAAATATCAGCTTGAAAGATATAATTGAGATTGGATAGAATCAAAATGAGATTTTCACACATGGTGAAAAAAGGAAGTTTCCTTTTCCTTTACAAATGACATTCACCAAGCAATCCTTGATTCACCAATTGGCTTGTACTTGTTGCCTAACATTTCAGAATTCTCTTGCCTATAAATAGCTCACCAATTCAAGTCCAAAAAACACAAAAGCCATGCAAGTACATGCTTTCACTCTTTACTTTTGAAAATCAAAGCATTATAGTTCAATTTGCCAAAACTTGCAATCTTGAAAATTAATGAAAACCTTTGAGTAATTTGGTGTCTAACATATCATAATATCCATATGGGATCTGTTTGAACATTAAAATCAACATAGAGCAAGCTAGAATTCAGAATCACATCTCATGTCATTTTTCTTGCCAAAACTGCCTTAAGACACGAATTCATGGCTAGGCTTGATTAAACTGAGTATTGATCATCCAAACACCTTCCATGAACATCATATGAGTGATCCAGATCATTGGCAAGCAACTGTAACAAGTTTTACATCAAAATTGAGTTTCTATTTCTGAACTGTGCAGGTGGACTTGGCTAGATTGGTTTGGGAAGATTCAAAGCAAGCAAATCATTCACACAGCTTCCATACATGCCGATGAAGCTCAAGCAATCATAAAACAGCAACTAGAAGCATCAAAATCCAGAATTCGATTCTCACTTTCACAGGTAAGAACACGAAATCCATTCTCATAATTCTTTGATTCTTTTTGAAAAAGCTCACGGCCGTTCTCTTTCGGCACACCTAACAATCAATAGCCCTCAATAAAATCAAAGAATCATGAAACATACATCATTTAATTTGAAATTTTCAGTTTAGGGTTCATAGTGTTCTTCAAAACCTAAATTGTTCTGGGCTTAATATAAATGCAATTAACAGTCATATTCATGTTCGTGATGAAAAATCGAGCAAGTTTGATTTTTATTTCATTCAATTTGGTTGAGAAACAAAGATTTGAGCTTGAATCATGGAAATTGAAAATCAAAAACCACGAAGAACACTGCGCGCGTGTTCTTCATTTTCAAATTTTTAAATGTTCCAATGCTTCATTTACACGTGTTCTAGTCCACTAAACATCCCAGCGCGTTTGGCTTGGTGGTAGCTTGCTTGCTCTTAGTCTCTTCTGACACGTGTTCCACCCTTTGGTCATGGGTTCAATCCCTCTCAAGACCATTCTTTTTCATAACTTTCCAATTTTTGTTTTCACAAAACTTTCACAATTTTTTGACCAATCAAAACTCCTTATTTTAAGGTGATTTTTGAAAACTTGTCAATAAATACATCTATTTTATGATAGTGCAAAATTTTAGGAAAAACTTTCATCGATCAAATTTTAATCGAGGCAGCGCGTTCGACACTTTTTAAACCTCCTTAAAGGTGAATTTTTCAAGTTTTCGACTTCCGATTCTTTTCAAAACTTTTCATAAATCAACTTCACATTTCAAAACACTTTCAAAAATCATTTTTCAAAACTTTTCATCAAAACTTGCATCCCTTTTACCATGATCGATCCGATTTAAACGATAAAATCAATTTCGTTTCCTCTCGAATTTCTCAATCGATCATGGGCCTCCCTTATGGTGTAAGTCCCAATCCTTTATGTACATATTTAATTTTACTTTTACATACTCAAATCATCATTGTTAATATTCAAACATAAACAAATTTCTTTCGTTTGTTTTCATTCGTTTGTTTATACACCGATTCCATTGGTTCTAGGAGAAGAATTATTCCCGACGAAACTTCTTTTAACCAATGGGCCTCCCTCGCGGTGTAAGTCCCATAACATTCTTTTATGTACATAATATTTCTTTGTACATATCAAGCTCTTCAAATACATACAATTTTCATCTGTACATAATACAGATACTCCTTTTATACTCAAGTACAGACAAACTCCGATCGTTTGTTTTCACTTCACTTGTGTATACTCAAACCAATATTCTTTTATGTACATACAAATTTTCCCTGTACATAACAAAATATTTTCAAACACATACAAACTTTTATTTGTACATAACACAGATACCTTTTTATAAATACTCAAACAGATAAACTTTGGTCGTTCGTTTCCGTTTCATCTGTATATACAACTGAATACCATTGGTATTGAAAGGAGCATTATTCCCTGTGAAACTGCTTTCAAACCAATGGGCCACCATCATGGTGTAAGTCCCAACCCTCCTATGTACATCCACATTCTCTCTGTACATAAATACTCGTTCGTGTACATATTCACTTCCATGTACATAATTCAAACTTGTGAATAATCAAGTTGCGCTCGTTTTAAACGTTCGTTTCACAAACACTTGTTTATATTTCCTTCATAAACTCTTACAAATAAACATCATGCATTGTTTATATTTCCTTCATAAACTCCTGTGAATACATATCACACACACACTTGTCTATATAACTGTTCAGTTATTAACATAACAATTAGTCTAACCAATAGGCTCCCCACAATGTTTAGCCTCCGCTTGGGCTTTGTACAAGATAACTCATCCCCGACATGAGTTAGCCTCGTCTTAGGCTTCATATAAGAAAACTCATTCATTTGAGTTTAGCCTCCGCTTGGGCTTCATATAAGACAACACTCACCTGCTGAGTCAGCCTCCTCTTGGGCTTCGTTCAAAAGAACTCCTCATTGAGTTTAGCCTTCTCTTGGGCATCAAACAAGAAAGAGACCAGGAAATCTCTTAACATCCTCCTATTAGGCTTCCAATACAAAGAATCACCCGCGCTAAGATAGAACCCAGAGAGTCTAATTTCCCGGTGAAATTGCTCTTAATCCTAAGAGGATGGTTTCCCGGTGAAACCCCTTTTAAAACCAAAGCCAGCCATACCCTATAGCTTCCTCTTGAGCTTCATACAAGGACCCTCGATGACCCTCGGAATGCCTCCTCTTGGGCTAACAATACAAGGACCCACGGGCTTCTTAAAAGCATCCCCTTTAACCCAATCAATTTCTCCTTGAGATTTAGACATCTATCATATCTATGGAAGAAGTATCTCACCTATTCCATCACATACAGTCAAAAACTTTTCAAACTATTTTCAAACAAAAACATCTCTTAACCGTAAGTGGTAACGCTTGTACACTCAAGCAAAACACCCAATGCTTATAGTTAAAAGATTCAATCAACTTTTCAAACATCTTTCTTAAACATGTAAGTGGTAGCGGCTTGTACCTCAAGCAAAACACCTATAACTTCGACGAAGATTTCAATCAATCAAAATTTTCAAAAATGTATGTGATGAAATAGATTAGATACATTTTCATTAAGATGACATTAAATGCATCTCTTACTAACATCCGTTGAATTCCACTAGCATAAGTGGGAACTACGATTGCTCGACTTTCTCAACATCCTTTTGAGAATCGTGAGCGAGGTCTCATCCTTGCAAGAGCAAATTTCTATCTCTCTCGACCAAACAAACCATAGATCCAGCAGATCCGAGCTACAAATGCTCGATTCCCACTGGGGATATGTATGCGGAAGATCACGGATCTTTGCGAGCACAATAATAATAAACCTAGAATCCTACATAACCTATCTTTCTTAAAAATCCAAAGGAGAAACTTTCCCAATCATAGAAATAGCAATTAAAAAACACACAACATATCAAACATATTCATATATAAAGCTATGGATAACCATATATATTTAGGGTGCTCCATCTATTCCCTTTATATAACAATCCCCCTTCCTCAGAATCTCCCCAATGCGTTACGTCTAGTTTGCGCTGAGTAGATTCACATATCAATATCAATTGAGGGTATTTCAGCTTTCCCCATTTTCATAATCATTAAATCATCTTTCTTGTGTTGAAAATAATAAAGCTTGATGCTCGCGGCATCTTTATAAACAAATCAAAAGATTAAATCGTTTCGAGCCAGAGAATCCGAACTCACGTTTGCATCCCTCGGCGACACACTAAGCATGAACAAGTATCGACCAACCTTAGTACGCACCAAAGGCGCCATCTCACTACCTTAATGGCCAAGATGGGTCAATTAAGGTTCTAAAAGTTTAGTTAGTGCTTGATGACACCAGAAGCCAAATACTATCCTCGACTTGGGAATGAAGAGTATCGGGACATCAAGTGTCACACTAACGTAGCCATCATGTTGACCGTTTGATATCGTCTAGCAGTCGCGACGATTTATTGCTACTTACCTAAAAAACACGGATCCGGTGTAGGATCCACCAACAATATAATACCCAAGCAACCCTTAAAGATAAAGCATACAAGTCAAACAAAAGCGGTAAAATGATCTAGAAATCCCTAAGGTATTCTCTCTTTAGGGTGTCTCCCGTGATCGCCGATTACATGTCTGGTGAGCTGACTTTGAGATTTTGTATCGCAAATGTGCGGGTAACAAGAGTCGCCACCGACTTTTCTTTTATCCAATTAAGGGAAGGTGAAAAAACGAGGAAAAGACCGTTAGATTACGAGTAAGGGAGAAGGTTATTAAAAGGGAAGGTATTAGCACCCCTTTCCATCCGTAGTTATCTACGGGCTCTTAGTTGCTCTTAGATCACTTTAAAATTGTGCTTTCTGTGTGTTTGACAAAAATGTTTTGAAAAGGCATTTCTCTTTGACTTTGTAATGATTCATGTAGGAATGTATACAAAGTGTTCGGAAATGTTTCGTTTTTGAAAAGAGTTTGAACTTTGACAAAAAAGTGTGTGGTGCAAAAAGTATTTTGATAGAGCAATCAACTAAAAGTCTTATTACTTACTCAGAATTGGTCGTTTTCGTGTTATTTTACGTTCCTTTGGAATAACGCTATCCATACCATTAGTTGGTAGGTAACTCCATTCGTTGGATGTAAGCGGGACATTCGAAGGGACATCGGATGGTCATAGAAAGCAACTTGTACGAAGTATCCTAGCACATTCGAAGGGACTATCATCATTTTTCGTAGGCGACAATCGAGGGTCAAGATCATGTATTCGGGCGACATCGTGGGTCTTATGATCTTTGTATCGAAGGGACTATGATGATTTGTTTGTGAGCAGCGGTGCTAGAATACCTCTACGTTCGAGGACTTGACCATTTGAATTAAAAGGCAACGAGAGAATTACCCTAAGGGGTGCATGTGTGAAAAGAGTGTGTTGATTTCGGGTATTTTATCTTGAAAATTAGAGTGGGCTATGTCCGATTTTATCTTGCCATACACGCCTAATTACTAACAGTTTATAGGTGCGGAAAGTAAATTGCGAAAATATAAAGTGCGGAAAGATAAATCTCGCTATTACATGGCTTTGGGGCGATACATAATTGAAAAGTGCGGAAAATAAAAGCGCTAATTAAACTATTACATCCCATAGGCAATTACATAATATAAAAAGCGATAAAAGAAAGCGTCCGAAACGGGATAACCTGTGAACAGATGAAAAATCGGGGAATACGAAATCGAATAAGAGGAAAATGTTAGTAAAAATAATAATTTTTGAATGAGAAAAATGTTTTCATGTTGGAAATAACATTAATATGCTAAAATAATTTTTTGGGATTTTTTGGAATTAATTTGATAATTAAAAAAACAATTAAAAGTGATTTTAATGGTAAAATAGAAATTAAATTAAATATGCATGCAAAATAATATTTTTAATTTTATAAATTAAATAAACATTTTTTGAAAATAATGCAAAAAGAAAAATATTTTTGGTGTTTTTTAATGCATGATAAAAATTATTTAAAGTTAAATTAAATAGTATGAAAATATTAAAAGAAAATATGAAAATAGGAAAATATTGCAAACTTGTGAAAAAATCAAATGCCATGGTGGGATTCGAACTCGGGTCCCACAGGTGAAAGCGACCTTGCCAAGCGAGCCGGTGTGTACGTGTTTGGAAACCGGATCGAATGGATTGTAAGCGGGTGTCGCTCACGATTGCACCAATCGCGCCAAGCTTCATGTTCTTCGTTTTAAATTTTTGAAAAGATAGCGTCGGCCTCAATGCGGCTATAGTCCTACATTTTCAAAATCTCATACCGTAATATAAATTAATTGTGAGTACATGAATCGATTGCAAATTGAATTCTAAACACGATGGTGGTGGTCTTTTGGCCCAATTTATCCGTTTAAAGAAACCCTAATTTGAAACGAAAACCCTAGCAATGGTGATTCGTGTTCTAGGCCATGGAAATTCAATCAAGCGCGAGCTTCCTAACCGTTCTAAACACAAAACAACAACAAAACATGTTAATAATGCATGAGAATTGAAAATCGATTTTGAAAAAACATGAACAAACCAAATTCGGTTCGTGATTCTTGATGCTTTTGGATGATGTAAAGGTGCGGAATCACTCCGGGGTATCAAGGCGTGTTTGGATCCTCAAAACCAATTGAAACAATTTGGAACAAGGGCTAGTTACTTGAGAGGCATGGTTTTGAGTTAGGTTAGGGTTCCTCCAAGCAATTTTTCTGTTCTCATTCATGTGATATGCCTTGTATATTTATATTGGATGGAAATTGAGCTGATTTAAGGAACAAATAATCATCAATCAATGCAAAGATTATTTGATTTTGTACAAAATCAAATCTCATATTTTTTGATCAATTTCAATCAATTTCTTGCCAAATCCAATCAAATTTCGAAATTTGCCAGCTTTCTTGGGTTACTTGGGTCTCAAGGATGAGAGAAAAAATCAATTTGCAATTAATTTTGATTTTATACCTTATTTTTGAATTTAATTTGTATTTAAATGAATAAAATCCAAATTAAATAGAAAAATAAAATAAAATTCGTGGCATTGGGCTTGGATGTTCCAAATTGTATAAGGAACAAGTTTGGATGAAGAAAAGTTAGGCCCATTTGCAAAATTTTTGATTTTTACAAGTATTTCTCTTTGTGCACTTCTTCAAAATTGCCCAACTTGCACAAGGTGTATTTTGCTCAATTTTCCACATTTTTGAATGTTTTTAGACTTTTTGGAAAGCTCTAAGAGTCCTATAACCAACCTCTTTGGTTTCATCTCAATTGGAGTTTCCATGCTCAATATATCTTCAAAACAAAATGTTGACTTTTTGTTGACTTTGAAAAGGACCTGTAATGTTTTGACCCATATCTTTCAAATGAAGCATTTTTTGAACATTCTTGTGAGACGTGAAGTTGTAGAGAATTGAATTTACTTCAAAACAAGAGGTGGTGGAAAAATTTCTGAGAAAGTATGAAGAAGTTATGCTCAGTCAAAGTTTGGTTGACTTTTCACTAAGAAACCCTAATTTAGAAAGTTTGACTTTTGAGCAAATCTTGAGTTTTCTTGATGAATCATGGTCAGCCCTTGATCAAATGATGAATGTAACTTAAAAATGAGGATGTTGACCAAAAATTATGAAGTTTGACTGTATGTTGACCACAGTTGACTTTTTGTCCAATACAACTGATTTTCAACCATCTGAGCAATTGTTTGAGGAAACTTGACTTGTGAGGCTTGAAACTTTACATAGAGAATCTTTGAAGCATGTGAGGAGGCATGATGAACATTGGAGGTGTTGGAAGTCCATCTGGATCTAAGAATCATCAAACCCTAGTTTGGATTGATTGTCTAGGAGAGGGTTTGTCTGATCAACCTTTGAGGAATCCTTGAGTATGGATGTATGAAATGTCTTGAGAAATTGGAGGGCAAATTTTGGGGTATGACAGTAACGCTTGTACACTCAAGCAAAACACCTATAACTTACAATGAAATATTTCAATCAATCAAACTCTCAAAATGTATGTGATGAAATAGATTAGATACATTTTTCATTAAGATGACATTCGTCTTTGTCTCTTAATAACATCCCGTTGCTTCCACTAGCATAAGTGGGAACTACGATTGCTCTGACTTTCTCAACATCCTTTTGAGAATACGTGAGCCTGAGGTCTCATCCTTGCCGAGCAAAATTTCTTTCTCCCTCAACCAAACAAACCATAGATCCCTTTAGATCCGAGCTACAAATGCTCGATTCCCATTAAGGGATATGTATCGAGAAGATCCCAATGATCTTTGCGAGCACAATAATAACAAAACCTAGGATCCCATAATCTATCCTTCTTAAAATCCAAAGGAGAAACTTTCCCAATCATAGAAATAGCAATTAAAACACCTGAACATATCAAACATATTCATATATAAAGCTATAGATAACTATATATATTTAGGGTGCTCCATCTATTCCCTTTATATAACAAACCCCTTGCGGAATCTCCCCATTGCGTTGCGTCTAGTTCGCTAGTCGTAATGCATATCAAATCAATTGAGGTATTGCGACTTTCCCTTTTCATAATCATTTTTCTTGTGTTGAAAATAATAAAGCTTGATGCTCATGGAATCTTTATAAACAAATCAAAAGAGTAAATCGTTTGAGCGGAGGATCCGAATTCCGATTCGATTCTCTAGCACGTCACTTTTTAACGCGAACAGAAAAAATGGCGACTCTGCTGGGGAGTACGCTGAATTTTGATTTTCAAAAATGGCGACTCTGCTTGGGTGTACGCTGAATTTTGATTTTTCAAAAATTATGACTCTGCCAAGGAGCACCAAGCTTTTTTTGTTTTCAAAAAGAAAAAAAAAGGGGTTAAGCTTTCATATGTGCATATGTTTGTTTTTCTTTATTGTGTGTTTTCGCGATTTCATCTGATGGAAAGAAATCCTAACGGTTTAAGAAACATTTTAAGATCTAGGTGGGGGTATAGTCCTATTAACTTGTGAGAAGTCTCAGTACTTACGGAGTTAATTTGAGATCCCTCTCTCAGTGGAGGTTGTCTTGGGAGTATTTGTGTTTAGTAAGTATTTGCAAAGACATTTTGCTTTCAAGAGAACTTGCGGTGGTGGTATAGAACACATAACCCATCCGGCCATTTAGGATGTAGTGCGAAATTATTCGGTAAGCTTAGAATAATGTCATGCGAGACTACGATCGAGCGAGTTTTCTTGAAAAATAATATTGGACTTGAGTATTCAACAAATCCGATAATATTTCAAAGAGAGCGTTGAGCTGTATTATCGATAGAACCGTTTCACGGATGAATAAGCCCTTAGAACTTACCCACGTTTAATTCTTATCGTTGGCCTCATGCTCGTGACTTGAGCGGCTTGACCGTGTGTATAACTACTAACCATGTTTGTAGCATTCATGCATTCATTCAAAAAAATTCATTTCTCTTCCCATTTCCAAATAATTTAGAGATTTTTCTTTGTAAATATTTTAGGTTAGAGTGAACGTCAGAGGAAGATTCACCAAGAGATATAGTTTTAGAATTCCTGATGTAGGAAAGTTGAAAGAGTTAGCATCCTTGGTAGAAGATCCCTCGGTTTGACTATGGAACTCTTTTAACAATCCTGAACACTAACGTTGATGAAGGACTTCTCAAAACTTTTGTTCAATTTTACGATCCAGTCTATCGCTGTTTCACATTCCATGACTATCAGTTGATGCCTACTTTTGAAGAGTACGCACACATTCTAGGTATCTCAGTATTAGATAAGGTGCCTTTCAATGGTTTGGAAGCCATTCCTAAGTCACCAGTCATTGCAACAATGACTCATTTAAAGAAATCTGAGATAGACAAAAACCTAACTACCAAAGGAAAACTCTTAGGACTAACTTCAAAGTTCCTAATGGAGAAGGCTCTTAAATTCTCTGAAGCTGGTAGTATGGTAGCCTTTGAAGCTATTTTCGCTTTACTCATCTATGGATTGGTTTTGTTTCCCAACGTCCCAAGTTTTGTTGATATCAACGCCATAAGGATCTTTCTGATTGGAAATCCCGTTCCCACTTTGCTTTGTGACACGTACTTCTCCATTCATCATAGGAATCGTCAAGGAGATGGAACTATCATATATTGTGTACCTCTGTTCTTCAAATGGAATGTCTCACACTTGCCTAAATCTCCTATCTTCCGCGAAAACAAAGACGATTGGCATTGGTCAAGAAGACTCATGTCTCTTACGAACGACGATATCCATTGGTATACCTTGGCAGACAATGAGATGGAAATCATTGAAAGTTGTGGAGAATTTGCCAACGTACCTCTCATTAGTACGAAAAGAGGAATCAACTACAACCCATTCTTGGCGAGACGTCAACTCAGGTATGCAAACTCTAGTAAACCTCTTGGTTTCTGGTGAAAGCTACTTCTATCATGAAGGGAGGATTCTCAAGGTTTGAAAGCGAGAATGATCGAGCTTGGCATCACATCCGAAGGAAGGAAAAGGGTAATGTAAATTGTGTAGCCATGAAATCTACACTTCTTGGGTGAAGAAAAGGCGAAGAATTAGAATGCCTTATGCTTATGAGGAACCTATGTTTTCAACGACTTCGGATCAACAATTTTTCCGTCGAGACTATGGGAGAATACCAAGAAGCTTTGGCCAAGATGAGGCTAGAGAAAAGGCTTTGGAAGACAAGTTCCTTAAAAGCGATCTCGGCGAGAAGCTTAAGAAGCGGGTCAAAGATCATGAAAAGGCGCTTTACTTCGGGATGAATGGTTCATGGAGAAAGATGAGAAGATTCGTCGAGAAGATAGCGATCAAAAGATACATCAAAGAAAGAAAAGAAAGAGGAAATGACAACCGTGATCCCACTCCCAGCGAGTGGAAGAGAGTCATTAGCAAGCTAAAAGCGAAAAAGCTCACTATGGGAAGGAAATCCTGAAGTTAAAGCTACATCAAGCCTTTGGATCTTCATCCGACGAAGACGATTAATTAGTTTAGATTGTAGTCTTATCATTTATTTTATCATTTGTATGAGCTATGCTGAAAAACAAAATTGTTGTAATCTACTTTCAATAATTAATAAAATAAATGTTTTCCATCCAAATATTTGCCAGAAATTTCTCTTTTAGCGTAAATTCTTTGGAAATCTTTCTTTACATTCATAATCATGCATCATACTTTGCACATCGAGTCTGTTGTTTAGAGTCTGATCTTTCAGAATTTTTTCCAGAAAGGGGAAGATCGCCAAGCTGTGGCGTCTTAGAGTTTCTCGACCACGTCCACAGCCAACTCGAACATATAACACTCGTTCAAAAAGAAGGAAAATAATGGAAGGTTTTGAACAAGAAAATGTTGAGCTTCGTAGTACGGTGACAACACTGCAAGAAGAGGTGGAGAGACTCACTTCTTTGGTAAATTCATTGGCAACTGCGCAAAGTCAGCAAGCAACATTAAGTAGTCAAAATCAAGCAGTGATTTCAGAGATTACTACTACTCCAATTTCAACTGTTGCGGCTAGTAGTTCACTCTTCAGTATGCCAGAAGGTTATCCATGGGGCATGCCTTTCAATTTCGGCATCGATTTTCGTCAACCTACTTCTCAGGTACAAACAACTTCGCTTGAGGTGCCTACCTTACAAAACTCAACACTTACTCCGCATCACGGAGTAACTTTACCGCAAGTTACTATGACGGTTTCTCAACCGATCATGATGAACTCAGCTTCCGTAGTGCACACTACTGCAGACGAAGAATTCCACCATAGTCCAGGCGACAACACGAATCGTCGTGGCCCGATGGAGAATCTCGAGGAACAGCTCCTCAAGATGCAGCTTGAGATCAAAACAATCCGTGAAAAGGAATTGTTTGGGAAAAATGCCCATGATCTGTGCCTAGTTCCTCGCGTGAGGATACCTGCAAAATTCAAAGTCCCTGACTTTGAAAAGTATAAAGGAAATTCCTGTCCACAGAGTCATCTTACGATGTACGCCAGGAAAATGTCTACGTACAACGACAATCACCAATTTTTAATCCACTATTTCCAAGATAGTCTCACCGGTGCTGCACTGAAGTGGTACAATGGACTAGACAGTGCGAATATCCAAACATTCAATGACCTAGGCGAAGCCTTTGTCCAACAATACAAATTCAACTTGGACATGGCTCCAGATCGGGATCAACTCCGCTCCATGTCTCAAAGAGAAAAAGAGACATTCAAAGAGTACGCCCAACGTTGGAGGGAAATTGCTGCCCAAGTCAACCCGCCGTTAGAGGAGAAGGAAATGGCCAAGGTTTTCTTAAACATTCTTGGCCCATTTTACTACGAACGAATGATCGCTAGAGCTCCCGGAGATTTCACCGAGATGGTAAGCATGGGAATGCGGCTAGAGGAAGGAGTTCGAACAGGACGCCTGACCAGAGGGATAGGGACTTCTAGTGAAACTAAGAGGGTTGGAACCAGTTTTCCAAAGAAAAACGAACATGACATAGGGATGGTATCCCGAGGGAAACCGCGAAAGAATGTTAGCCGACAACAACAGGTAGCTGCCATAACACCCACTGTTAATACAAATCCAAACACAGGAATTGCTCCGTAGTTCCAGCAATTTCAACAGCCTCGACAACAGGCTCAGCAGTTCAACAATCAGAACCGTGCGCCCAGGGTCTCACAATTTGATCCAATTCCGATGACGTACACAAAACTATATCCTGCATTAATAGAAAGGAATCTTGTGCAAAAGAGGTCACCACCTCCGGTACCAGACAAATTGCCATGGTGGTACAAAGCGGACGTATCTTGCCCTTTTCATCAAGGGGCACCGGGTCATGATCTTGAACATTGCATAGCACTAAAAGCTGAAGTAAAAAGGTTAGTAAGGTCTAATCTACTCTCCTTCAGAAATACAAATCCAAACGTGCAAGCAAATCCACTTCCCCAGTCATAATGGACATACCGTGAATTTGATACTAAGGAATACAGATCGGTATCTTGTCACAGATGTGAATCTATTAAGAGAAAGCTTGGTACAACTCCATGATACATACAGTACAATGGGCGCTTTCACTAAACATGATTACGCAGCTTGCAGCATCTGCTTCAAGGATTTTCGAGGATGTCCAACCATAAGAGCAGACAATCAACGATTGTTAGACATTGGTGACATACAGATCTTTAGAAACAGAAATGACTATGACGTGAATATGGTAGGGAATTTTCCGCATGAGCTTTTAGTCTCAGATATCAACTCGGAAATTCCCGAAGTAAACGTCATTATCCCCTGTTTCAACGTACCCAAGCATGTGGAGATTGAATATAACGGTTCAAAGGTTCCAAAGACTCCTTTGGTGATTTGTCTACCCGGTCCTGTTCCATACAGTTCTAACAAAGCAATTCCCTATCAATACAATGCAACTGTGATAGAAGATGGGAAGGGGAAACCCATGCAAACTCTTCCAGCTAATGTCAACATAACTGAGATAGGACGAGTAACACGAAGTGGACGTGTACATACTCCGTTACCCCCAAAGCAACCTGTTGTTCCTGTTGTTAGGCAAAATCCAGTTAATACATCTCCCAAGAATCCTACAAGGATTCCCGTTGATAATCCAAACATAAACGTTGGTCCGTCTGATGGAACCAACGTCAACTCGGATTTCGATGAAATTTTGAAGCTAATCAAGAAAAGCGAGTACAGAGTTGTGGATCAGCTGATGCAGACTCCCTCCAAGATTTCGATACTATCTCTGCTTTTGAATTCCGAAGCTCACCGAGAAGCTTTGATGAAAGTGCTAGATCAAGCTTATGTAGATCACGACGTGACTACAGACCAATTTGGAGGAATTGTGGGCAACATAACAGCTTGCAACAATTTAAGCTTCAGTGATGAAGAACTCCTAGAGGAAGGGAAAGATCACAATTTGGCTCTGCATATCTCGATGATTTGCAATCAGATTCCCTGTCCAACATACTAGTGGATACCGGTTCATCCTTAAACGTAATGCCAAAAACGACTCTCGCTCGTTTAGCTTACAAAGGAACACCGATGAAGTTCAATGACATAGTGGTAAGAGCCTTTGATGGGTCAAGGAAGTCTGTTATTGGGGAAGTTGATCTCCCAATGACAATCGGTCCATATACTTTCCAAATCACTTTCCAGGTCATGGATGTGCCAGCTGCTTACAGTTGTTTGCTAGGAAGACCATGGATACACGAAGCAGGAGCTGTGTGACATCCACTCTCCATCAAAAACTGAAGTTTACAGTAAATGGGAAACTAGTAACCATCATCGGTGAACAAGCGTTACTAATAAGCCACTTATCCAGCTTTTCTTTCATCACAGCCAACGATGTTGAAGGGACACAGTTCCAAGGACATCCGTTAGAAGATGAATCTACCAGCAAAGGCAGATCATCTATCTCCTCTTATAAAGAAGCAGCACAAATAGTGAAAGATGGCAATGCTGAAGGTTGGGGACAAGTAATAAAACCTGTCAACAATGAGACAAAGGCCGGACTCGGGTTCGCTCTAGTATTTCCTAAAGACAAGCAAAGGGATGAAACACTTCGTCCAATCAAAGAAGTATTCCACAGTGGGGGTTTCTTAAACCCTGTTCTTCAAGAGGTTAATGTTCTTACCAATGAAGGTGATGAAGACAATCTCTCTGGATCTGACGAGTGGAGCACTTATCTTACCAGCTCTAAATATGTGTCTCAGGAAGAATCGTACGCGCCATTCTATCCTCCGACTGATCAATTCAAAGGCATGTCCCTACAAAATAATGAAAATCTACCTGTCCCTTCTGAAGTTTGGGATACCTTAGGAGAACCAAGTGGAAAGTTTGACTACATGGTGAAATACACTGCGCCAGAAAGCTCAAAAATCAGAATTGAAGACATCCAGCCCACTGGATGGGATGATCCTTTTGTGTACCCTAGTCAACCAGAAGAGGTGTATACATCTTCCCGATCTCATCAACCAATTGAGGTTCCGAATGAAGATCTCTGCTTTAACGCACATGTGGAGTTTGTTAAACCCGATCTTAACTATCACTACATCAACGTAATTACTGAAGATCAGGGGTATGACTCGGGATACGAATTGGAAAGTGTCATCGACAATGAGTCTCTTCACTCAGAAGATTGGAGAATACATCCCCAGAATTCAACGGAAATGCTAATAGAAAGTACATATGTTGTATCCCATGCTTCTCGAACTGTCCATCAAGCAGAAGAAGATCGCTTCAGTAGCACAAAAGGCAAGGTCAACCGTCCAGAGTCTTCAAAGCCTGTTCGACCAACGACTAAAGTCTATTCAAGAATCAAGCCAAGTGGAAAACTACCAGAGTACCTCGACTTCCAAGGAGTTCGTCACTACTGGAAACCTGTTGAAGTTCGGACTAATGTTCATAGTTCTAAGTAGTTTATCTTTGCTTTTGTTTTGAACTCTCGCTTCGCCCAAAGCGAAGAGATGTTTTATAGGGTTTAGCTTTTAAATAATTTCTCTTGCCCGAGACAAATGAGTTTGTATTTTAGGACCCTGTTTCATATTGTGAATCATAAATAAAACGCGTTGTTTTGATTCCACACTTTGTGTTGTTTTTCATTTTTACCCTTTCTTGGAAATGATAATCCTAAAAAACACAATAAAAATCTTCAAAAACAATATAATAATAATAATCTGCATACACTTTCAAATTAACTTTTTCAAAAAAATGAAAAAAAGAAGAGTTAATTAATCAAACATAAATCAAATATGCAGACTAAGAGATGGACAAATCCATTGAAAGCAATAACTCTTTGCTCTCTCCCAACTTTGAAATCCCCAGTGAAGTCGCCGAGGAAGAAATTGAAGAAGAGATCCCGGATGAGATTTCTTGACTACTTAAGCACGAGGAAAGCATCATTCAGCCTCACAAAGAGCCTTTGGAAGCAATCAACTTAGGTTCTGAGGAAGACAAACAAGAAGTAAACATCGGATCCCTACTCGACAGCAACGTGAAGGGTAAACTGATAGATCTTCTTAAAGAATATGTTGATGTGTTCTCTTGGTCTTACCAAGACATGCCGGGTTTAGATACCCGCATCGTGGAGCATCACTTGCCATTAAGACCGGAGTGTCCATCAGTTAAATAAAGACTGAGAAGAGTTCACCCTGATATGGCCGACAAAATCAAAAAGGAGATTCAAAAGCAGCTCGACGCAGGTTTCCTCATCACCTCTGAATATCCTGAATGGTTAGCCAACATAGTGCCTATCTCAAAGAAAGATGGAAAGGTCAGAATGTGTGTTGACTACCGGGATTTGAACAAAGCAAGTCCAAAAGATGATTTCCCACTACCGCATATTGACATGCTAGTGGATAGCACTGCAAAGTTCAACGTCTTTTCCTTCATGGACGGTTTCTCGGCTCAATCGATTAGAATGGCTCCAAGACATGGAGAAGACATCCTTCATCACGCCATGGGGCACTTTTTGCTACAAAGTAATGCGTTTGGATTAAAGAATGCGGCGCTTACAAAGGGCAATGACTACTCTCTTTCATGACATGATGCACAAAGAGATCGAAGTCGTGGACGACATGATAGCAAAGTCGACCGAAGAAGAGCATATAGAATATCTCTTGAAGTTGTTTGACTAAGGAAATTTCAGCTCCTTTGAATCTAACAAATGCACCTTTGGGGTAAGATCGGAAAACTCCTAGGTTTCATCGTCGGTCAAAGAGGTATTGAAGTTGACCGACAAAGTCAAGGCTATTCAAGAAATGCACTGCCACATACGGAAAAGCAAGTAAGAGGATTTCTTGGGCGGTTGAATTACATCTCAGGTTATCTCTCAAATACTGCTACTTGTGGGCGATATTCAAGCTTCTCATAAAAATCAAGAGGTTGTGTGGGAGGATTGCCAAAAGCGTTTGATATCAAAGAATATCCCGGAACCTCAATCTTGATTCCTCGATCGAAGGAAGACCATTAATCATGTACCTTACCGTGCTAGAAGATTCCATGGGCTGCGTGCTTGGAACAAGATGAAACCGTGAAGGAGCATGCCATTTACTACACAGTAAAAAGTTCACAAGCTGTGAAACTCGTTACTCCATGCTCGAGAAAACATGTTGTGCTTTGGTATGGGCTTCAAAGCGTCTCCGATATATGATCAATCACACGACTTGGTTAATCTCCAAATGGATCCAATCAAGTCGTCTTTGAAAAGCACATGAGGAAGAATTGCTCGATGGCGGATGCTATTATCCGAATATGACATCGATACCGTGCTCAAAAGCGGTCAAAGGCATTCTCGCCGATCACTTGGCTTATCAACCGATCAACGAATACCAATCTCTCAAGTTCGACTTCCCTGACGAGGATGTCATGTACTTAAAGATGAAAGATTGCGATGAACCGCTACCTGAAGAAGGTCCTGATCCAGAATCTAGATGGGGCTTAATTTTTGATGGAGCAGTTAATGTCTTTGGCAATGGAATTGGGGCAGTTATTATCACTCCCGAGGGTTCTTATATCCCGTTTTCCGCGATTACTATTTGATTGCACCAACAACATCGCAGAATACGAAGCTTGTATCATGGGTATTGAAGAAGCCATCGATTTGAGGATCAAGATCCTTGACATATATGGAGATTCAGCCCTTGTGATCAATCAAATCAAAGACAAGTATGAAACTCATCATCTTGGTTTGATTCCTTACAGAGATTATGCAAGACGTTTGTTGACTTTCTTCAACAAAGTGGAACTGCATCATATCCCTCGAGATCAGAATCGAATGGCAGACGCCTTGGCTACTCTATCTTCCATGTTCAAAGTCAACGATTGGAATGATATGCCTAAGATCCGTATCAGACGCCTTGCAAGACCTGCATATGTATTTGCAACTGAAGTAGTCTTCGATGATAAACCATGGTTTCACGACATCAAATGTTTCCTTCAAACTCAGGAGTACCCACTCGGGGCATCATACAAAGATAGGAAAACTCTAAGGAGGCTTTCTAGAAATTTCTTCCTGAATGAAGATGTGCTATACAAAAGAAATTTCGATATGGTCCTGCTCAGATGCGTCGACAGACATGAAACAGACACGATAATCCATGAAGTTCATGAAGGATCCTTTGGAACCCATTCAAATGGGCATGCAATGTCCAGAAAGATCTTGAGAGCAGGATACTATTGGATAACAATGGAATCTGATTGCTGTAAACACGTCAAGAGATGTCACAAGTGCCAGATCTACGCAGATAAGATCCATGTGCCACCAACTCTACTCAACGTTCTCTCTTCTCCGTGGCCTTTCTCCATGTGGGGCATCGACATGATTGGGATGATCGAACCAAAAGCGTCCAACGGACATCGCTTCATTTTAGTGGCTATTGATTACTTCACCAAATGGGTCGAAGCAGCATCTTACGCCAACGTTACAAGATAAGTGGTTGTGAGGTTCATCAAGGACAACCTCATTTGCCGATATGGAGTTCCAAGCAAGATCATTACAGACAATGGATCAAACTTGAACAACAAAATGATGAAAGAACTGTGTGAGGAATTCAAAATTGAGCATCATAACTCGTCTCCTTACCGGCCAAAGATGAACGGCGCCGTTGAAGCATCCAACAAGAACATCAAGAAGATCGTCCAGAAAATGGTCATCACCTATAAAGACTGGCACGAAATGTTGCCATTTGCTCTGCATGGGTATCGTACTTGATGCGCACTTCAAGGCAACTCCTTTTCTCTAGTATACGGCATGGAAGCAGTGCTCCCGTAGAAGTTGAGATTCCATCAATGAGAGTTCTCATGGAAACTAAGTTATCGAGGCGAATGGTGTCAAAGCGGTCGATCAACTCAACTTAATCGAAGCGTCGACCTCTACGTGTCATGGACAATTATATCAAGAAGGATGAAGAACGCTTTCGACAAAAGGTCCGACCTCGTGAATTCGAGAAGGTGACCTCGTGCTTAAAAAGATTATGTCTTTTCAACCGTTCTAGGGCAAATGGACTCCTAATTACGAAGGCCCATACATCGTCAAAGAAGCTTTTACGGCGGTGCTATGACTCTCACAACCATGGACGGTGATGAACTCCCGCATCCTGTGAATGCTAATGCAGTCAAGAAATACTTTGTCTAAAAAAAAAACAAAAGAACAGCTCGGTAAGTCGAAAACCCGAAAAGGTCGGCTTAGGCAAAGAGGAGCGTCTCGGTGGATTGAAAACCTAAAAAGGCGGTCCAGGCAAAAATTAGAGACAATAAACAGAAAATATCCTGATAGATTGAAAACCTGGAAAGGCAATCTAGAAAAAAATAAGGATACAAAAAATGACAAAGTAACTGCAATCAGTTTGTACTTCGTCAATCTGAAGAGTCTTCGCTCAACGGATCTTCAATCAAATCTTCTGAAGCAACAACCACAGTTGGAATTCAAAGTTGTTAGGGATAATAACGGTTATTTGCTTTCAATGTAGCCTTTTCCCAATAAATTATCATTTCCAACTTTTGTAAATAGCTCATGGAATCACGCCTTTGGCTGATTACCATTCTATCAATAAATTTGAGCCTTGTGCCTTTTTGTTTGCAATCCTTGCTTCATTCTGTTTTGCAAAATAACGCTTTTTATTGTGAAAATCACTTTTTGAAACTAAAAAGGTTTTAAATGAATTTTTACTTCAAAGTTTTGAAATAAAAGCGAAATTTTCCTTTGAACTATGAACACAGAAAGAACTTCAACAGTTTTCTCCATAAAGTGTTTCGATCTCTGAAAGATAGAACAACTGCTACAGAAGTTTTCTTCTCCTCAGCAGAGATCATCAAAGGACGGTATTCTTATCCAAAAAGAATTTCCAACAAAGTTGCCAATGAATTGCCTTTTCTGAAAAGTTTGAAGCATGCAACTCATATTCAACATCAGTAAACGTCTACATCATTGCTATAGATTTTGCTGAGTATTTGTTTGAACTGTGACGTAGTCCTTTTCCCAAATATCCCCTTTGTTGTCTTGTCAAGTATTGTCAGCATGCATATGACATTCATAACATTCATCATTCATACATAATAGCATCATTAACCCATTCTTGCATTTCTCAATGTTTGTTTTCATATCACTGGTTTAGATTGCATTTACTCATGTGGGTGTGTCATCTCTCCAGTAGATCATCCCCAAGCAGAAAAATACATTTTTTCTCTATCATGTTCCCCAGCTGATATCATTCCTCATTGGGAATGAAGTCTTGATTGACCTTTTCTTTCCAGTTCATTCCTGGATAGAACCTCGTCTCTAACCAACTCAGGTTTAGATTTCACAGAAAAATCTGCCTGTAAACAATAAACAATAGCCTCGACATATGAGCTTCTTATTTCCTTTTTCATCTTGCAACTTATCATGAAACGATTGTTTTTCTTAGCAAGATCAAATCATGAAAGTTCAAGAAATCTCCACAGTTGTCTTTCCGTCTAAAAAGAACCTGTGTCTTTTCAATCAAAATGCCCGCAACTTCTCAAAGGAAAGATCCCCGGCAAAATTGTAGCTGTGAAAATAGAAACTCATTTGAGATCTGTTTCTATTATTGTCTGTTATTCACAAGGCTGAATATTCAGTAATTTTCTCAAAGAATTACCTTGTTATAGTTATCACTTCGCTGATAATTGGTAATATCTTCGAAACTCATTACCATAAACTATCACAAGGCTGATAATTGGTAATATCATCTTCACTTACCTTAAACATTGTCACAAGGCTGACAGAAGGTAATCTCCTCGTTTCCCAAAACGAAATAGATATTCACATGTTTTGTGAATCTATTTTCCCAGTGAAACATATTGCTTGTTTCCCAAACAAACATGATCCTCTTTCCTTAGACAGATCGAGTCATCCTCACAAATTCTTCCCCATCATATCATTCTTTGATATCTTCTGGGTGAATCCTTTTGCAATCATTTTGCATCACTTGCATCTTTTGGTATCTTAGGTCCAAAATTTGCGTATTCTGATATTTAAGTCTCTTCACACCTATCGAGACTAAGATATTCATCTTCATATCTCAGGGTAAAGAAACTTAAATAGGGGCATCTGTCATACCCCAATTTTTGACCTAATATACCACCTTACATTTGCATCATTGCATCACTAACAGTTCAGAACAGAATTAATCGGGTGTGGTTTCTACAGGTCAAAATTAGGGTTTCATCAATTTTTCATCTGATTCAAGAGGTAATCAATTAGGGTATGAGTTTCACTCACCTCAATTGATCTATATTGATCAAATCATCAACCTCTGATCTTCAGATATCCAACTTTTCTCATTGATCTATCGAGGATCGACCAATTAGGGTTTTTATCGAGGATAAGCAATCACTGATTTTCTGATCAATGAATGACTTTTCTGCTTGGAGATTGATCTTCATATCCTCAATACAACATGTTGACCTAATTTCTGGATTCAAAACATCACAGAAGTTCACAAAATTCATCAGTCAATTTCTGGATCATCTGATGAAATTTCATCTGCACACTGAAAAGTCAAACTTTGACTTTTGGTCAACTTTTTCAAGACAAAACTTTTTCCATCATCAAAATACTTCAAATGATCCATAATGATCATAAAAAATCAAGAAATTTGGAAAAGTCAACAAAAAGTCAAAATTTTCAACACTTAGAAAAATTTTCAAGTGTTAAAATTTCACATTTTTTCCAAATTTCATGGCATTTCTTCACATAGTTCCATTTGGAATTAGAAAAAACTCAAAACATGAAAGTTGTAGCTCTTGAAACAAGATTTCCAAAATGTCCAAGAACTTGCAAATCCAAGGTGTCTAGCCATACTTTTGAGTTTGAAACATAGAGCTCCAAAACCATGGATTTTCAAGTACAACTTTCAAAATTACAAGTCATTTTTTATTTTCTTTCTTTCTAGAGGCCATGCCACCTAGCCAAGAGGGATAGAGCTGATAAAAATCAGTTGAGAGGTAATTATGATGGGATAAGATCAAGTTGAATTATTAACCATGGTTAAAAGGAAGCTTCCTTTTGCATTTATTACAAAAATGACTTTCTTGCCCTCTAAGGCAAGTTGTCCAAACTCAAGCCTATCTCTTTTGCTTGCCATTCATATTTTTTGACCTATAAATAGAGGTCATGTTTTCAATTTCAAACTACACCAAAGCTATGCCAAAACAAGCTTTCTCCTTTCTTTCTTAATTTTCAAGTAACATAGTTCAATTTGAGAAATCTTGCATTTTTCAAAACTTGTGAAAAAACATGAGAAATTTGGTGTCTAACATGTCATAAACATCATATGCAATTGGTTTGTAACTTAAAATCAACATAAGAAAAGCTAAAAACCAGAATTGCATTTCATGTTTCCAAACTTTCAAAAACTACCTTAACCTTCGAATTTGATGTTTGGCTCGAGCAAGATGTGTTTCTATCATTCAAACATCATCAACATACTCCATATGGATGATGCAGACCATTAACTTTGACCTGTAACACCTCTAACATCGAATTCAAGTTTCACTTTGAAGCGTATGCAGGTGGACTTGGTTGGAATGATCCAGGCAAATTCAGAGTGAGCAGACCATCCTCACACGATCCTTGAAGTCCACTGGTGCTATAGGAATCATCAAAACAACTCTGGAAACACTCCATTGAAGATTCTGATTCCAGCTTCAAGAGGTATGTAACTCAACTTCGAACTCTTTGATTTCTTGCTTCCAGTTCAAAAAGCTCTTGGCCGTTTTGTTTCTGCACCATCACTGATCAATAACCCTCAATCAATTGCTTATTTCATTAACCATACACGATTTCAATTTGATTTTAAAGAATTAGGGTTCTTCGTGATTTCTAGGAATTTAATCATGTTAAGCTAAAAATAAATGAAATTAAACCACATCATCATGTTCCTGGTTCAATTTCGATCAAGTTTGATGTTTACATCGAGCAATTTCGTTGAGAAACAAAGAAACCATGGCTGATTGAAGGATCGGGGAAGAAGAAGAAGAGTGCGCGCGTTTTTTCAAATTCAAATGTCCAGTTTGTAATATAATTAATTGGTTTGAACTCAATACACACGGATGTATTGCCGCCCCAGCGGTTGCCAGCTCACTCTTAAGTCATTCTTGCCACGCCTTGCCCAATGGTCCCGGGTTCGAGCAGCCTTGGGACCATTTTTGCCAAACTTTGTCATTTTTTCTTCATATTTTTTTCAAACTTTGACTCTTTCAAAACCCAATCAAAACTCCTCATTTTGAGGTGATTTTTTGTACACATGTCAATTAACATATCTATTTTATGATAGTGTCAAAAAAATTCAAAAAAACTTTTGTCTGATTATATTTTTATCGAGCCGAAAACGATACTTTTGAGTACTTTTCAAAGCACTTTCAAAGGAGATTTTTTTCAAACTTTTGAAGCCCGATTCTTTTCCAAACTTCTCACAAGTATATTTGACTTTTCAAAAACACTTTAAAGATCTTTTTTTCAAAACTTTTCATTAAACTTACATCTTTTTACATGATCGATCCGATTTGACGATAAAACCGAACTTGTTTTTCCTCGAATTTCTTAACCGATCATGGGCCTCCCTCACGGTTGTAAGTCCCAAAAATTCTTTTATGTACATACATATTTCCTTGTACATATCTAATTCTTTCATGTACATACCAATTTCTACCTGTACATAACACAGACGTCCTTTTGTAAATACTCAAGTACAGACAAACTTCGTCCGTTTGTTTTCGTTTCGCTTGTATATACACTGAATACCATTGGTATTAAAAGGAGCATTATTCCCGGTGAAACTGATTTTAAACCAATGGGCCTCCCTTACGGTGTAATTCCCAACCCTCCTATGTACATCCATACCTCTCCTTGTACATAAATACTCGTTCGTGTACATATTTACTTTCTTGTACATCTTCAAACTTGTAAATAATCAAGTTACCCTCGTTTTAAACGTTCGTTTTACACACACTTGTTTATATTTCCTTCATAAACTCTTGTAAATAAACTTTACATGCATTTGTTTATATTTCCTTCATAAACTCCTGTGAATAAACTTCATATACTTGTTTATATAACTGTCTAGTTATAACATAACAACTAGTCTAACCACTAGGCTCCCCATAGAGTTAGCCTCCTCTTGGGCTTTGTACAAGGTAACTCATTTCATCTGAGTTCAGCCTCCTCTTAGGCTTCATATAAGAAAAATCATTCATCTGAGTTTAGCCTCCGCTTAGGCTTCATATAAGACAACACTCCCCTGTTGAGTCAGCCTCCTCTTGGGCTTCGTTCAAAAGAACTCCTCATTGAGTTTAGCCTTCTCTTGGGCATCAAACAAGAAAGAGACCAGGAAATCTCTTAACATCCTCCTATTAGGCTTCCAATACAAAGAATCACCCGCGCTAAGATAGAACCCAGAGAGTCTAATTTCCCGGTGAAATTGCTCTTAATCCTAAGAGGATGGTTTCCCGGTGAAACCCCTTTTAAAACCAAAGCCAGCCATACCCTATAGCTTCCTCTTGAGCTTCATACAAGGACCCTCGATGACCCTCGGAATGCCTCCTCTTGGGCTAACAATACAAGGACCCATGGGCTTCTTAAAAGCATCCCCCTAATCCAATCAATTTCTCCTAAAGATTTAGACGTTTATCATCTCTATGGAAGAAGTATCTCATCTATCACATCACATACAATCAAAAACTTTTCAAACTCTTTTTTCAAACAAAAACATCTCTTAATCGTAAGTGGTAACGCTTCTACACTCAAGCAAAACACACAATGCTTACAATTAAAAGATTCAATCATTTTCAAACATCTTTCTAAAACTCGTAAGTGGTAACGCTTGTACACTCAAGCAAAACACCTATAACTTACGATGAAAGATTTCAATCAATCAAACTCTCAAAATGTATGTGATGAAATAGATTAGATACATTTTTCATTAAGATGACATTCGTCTTTGTCTCTTAATAACATCCTGTTGCTTCCACTAGCATAAGTGGGAACTACGATTGCTCTGACTTTCTCAACATCCTTTTGAGAATACGTAGGCACAAGGTCTCATCCTTGCCGAGCAAAATTTCTTTCTCCCTCAAACCAAACAAACCATAGATCCCTTTAGATTCGAGCTACAAATGCTCTGATTCCCATTAAGGGATATGTATGCAGAAGATCCCAATGATCTTTGCGAGCACAATAATAACAAAACCTAGGATCCCACATAATCTATCCTTCTTAAAATCCAAAGGAGAAACTTTCCCAATCATAGAAATAGCAATTAAAACACACAAACATATCAAACATATTCATATATAAAACTATAGATAACTATATATATTTAGGGTGCTCCATCTATTCCCTTTATATAACAAACCCCCTTGCCCGGAATCTCCCCATTGCGTTGCGTCTAGTTCGCGCTAGTCGTAATGCATATCAAATCAATTGAGGGTATTGCAGCTTTCCCCTTTTTCATAATCATTTTTCTTGTGTTGAAAATAATAAAGCTTGATGCTCGCGGCATCTTTATAAACAAATCAAAAGAGTAAATCGTTTCGAGCCAGAGGATCCGAATTCCGATTCGATTCTCTAGCACGTCACTTTTTAACGCGAACACTAACATAGATTCACATATATTGACTTGCTTCTAGAATGCATAATATAATTTTTTGATTATAACACCAATTTCATGCACATGTTTCATCAGAGTAGGATACACTTGATGAGCAAATAACAACATATAAGAATAGAATTTATGTCAACCAGGTTTATAACAGATAGCATGCAGCGGAACACAACTTACTAGCTCTTCAACAATATTCAGTCTTACCATAATAACCTTTGCACATCAGGTGCTTTGGTTAAATTTGAAGATAAAACAAGCTCTAAACATAGTCAGTTCTTTCATCACCAAGGATTCACACCAAAGGAACACTAGACAGATCTAATACATTTCCTGTCATGAATAGTCCATCCTCCACTTCTAGGGACCATTCAAATATGAACTCTCTGGGTTCAACCAGTTCTTCAGCACCAAACTTCTACCTTGTTCATATAACTAGAAAGTATCTCTCTAGGATCTCATCTAGAGTCAGACATGATTCCTGTTCTGATACCAATTGAAATTCTGGTATAACAGACTTAGATGTCTTATAAAGATGTCAAGACATCTGAGCTGACATTAACATACAGACTAAGGTATAATAATTCAGGAAACATAAATAACACCAGTAAATTATTTACCCAGTTCGGTGCAACACACCTACATCTGGAGGCTTCCAAGCCAGTGATGAAATCCACTATCAACAATATCAATTCAGAGCTAAACTCGCTCGTTTACAACACCTCACTTAATCACTATCCAATGCAAATTCTGCCTAAGAACATCTTAGATATGAGAAACCGCTCACACTCCCCCTCAATCACTCAACGTGATAAAACAATAACAATATCAAAAGACATAAGACTCACTTCTATCACAAACTATCTAAGACTCAAAGCAATTTAATTCTAACTTAGAACACATATTGGAGTTGCTTCACAGTTTCCACCAAGAACAATACATGTTACCTCTCACCTTTGGATTTCGAGAAGCATGGTGAGCATGCCACAAACCGGGTGGTTCACTACATCTAGCCCTAATGATTACATCCTTACTAATTTCGGCTAGCTCACTAAACTAGGTTATAAGTCCTTATTTTATAACCTACATGTTGCGGCGGTAAAGCGACAAGCAAGCAAAGAGTTGGTATTATTTTTACCGGGTGATATATACCGGTTAGGTTATATCGTATCGTGTCCACAGAGATTGGTTATTGATTCGTCGTTCGACAATTCTACCGTTAATGAGTTTGGGATTAAAATAAATGAAAATAAAAGACAAAAAGTAAATGAACAAAAAGTATAAAGGATAGGCAGCTTGTCCGTAACGAATGTAAACTACCCTTCATAGACTTAAATCTACCACCCATGTTACACTCGGCCTACGATACTCGTCCGTGTCATCACATATCTCTCACAATCTAAGCTATTTCTAACCCAAATTGAGAATCCTCCCGAATCACCTAGATATCCATTTCTGGCTTACCTCGACAACCAGAAGTCAACTGCGTCACCTCCATACCCATCTTTGGCATACTTCACCAACGCAGAGGCATTAAGTTCAGATACTCTATAGTGAATGTCAGCTCTAAACCCATTTCAAGCATTCAGAAACTAATAGATAATCATCCTAGGAAAAGAATCTAAGCAATCTATCTCTAGTAAAGCTCAAATCCCTAACATAGAGTAAAAACCTAAGACAATCACCAACACAAATTCCTAAAGAAAACTTTATACAATGCCAAGGGAGACAAATATACATGAGTTATGAGTAGAAATACATAAAAACCCAACAAAAGAGATTACAAAGAGAAGAGAAGAAGAGGAACCAAACATTTCTTGGTTTTTCAACACCAATCGAAGAGGGATTCGACTCCGAATCATCCAAATGCAAGCTCCAATGTTGTTTTTCAAGAAAATCTATCAAAAAAAGAATGTTGATGGTGTTGGGACTCAAAAATACCCAGCCCATAACCTAAAAATGTGTTTTTAGCCCCATTTAAAGAATTCTTATATCGCAGGGCGCGCTAAGCGCGGTGTGTGATGTTCCAAAAAAAAATCAGCATTCCTGGATGTCTGTCTCTTTGTCACTCCAGTGCCATTCCTGGATGCCTTGATCTTTCTCCATCTAAAGCCATTAATAGATGTCGAGTCCCTCCATCTAAAGCCATTATTAGATGTCGAGTTCTTTTTCATCCATAGCCATTATTGGGTGTTACGTCTCTTTCACTTTATTCAAAGCCATTATTGGATATTGTGATCTTTCTCCATCTAAAGCCATTATTAGATGTCGAGTCTCTCCATCTAAAGCCATTATTAGATGTCGGTCCTGTTTTTATCCAAAGCCATTATTGGGTGTTATGCCTTTCTCACTTTATTCAAAACCATTATTGGATATTGTGATCTTTCTCCATCTAAAGCCATTATTAGATGTCGAGTCCCTCCATCTAAAGCCATTAATAGATGTCGAGTCTCTTTTTCATCCAAAGCCATTATTGGGTGTTTCGTCTTCCGTGCTGTATCAGTCCATCTACCACAAATTTCTAATTTCAAGTTCTTTCCAACAATTTTCGCAGAGTCTGTCTCATATCATGCATCATTAAAAAAAATATATGTAAAAAAAACATTGCATTCAACGCTTTCTCGTTATATTTTATTCACAACATGGCAAAATTTTGGGTTTTTGATATTTAATTATCTCCCAGTGCGATAATATGAAGCTTGATCATCTTCATATCATCTGGTTGAAGATATTTAAATAGGGGCAACTGTTGCACCCCAAATTTTACCCTGCTATTTTTCTACTTGCATTGTATTTATATTAAAAAGAACAGTCATTCACTCATTGCGTTTGCATCCTTTCTCACTTTAATTTTTATTTTTAATATTTGATTAATTCTAATTATTTGGAGAGGTTTTACTAAATAATTTCTATTAGTTAAATAATGAAATAAAATAATTAAAAGGAATTTTGTTTTATTTTCTAAATAACAATGTTTTGTTTTTAATAGTAATTATGTTTGTATTTATAGACTATTTCATGCTTGATTTTTGCATTTTTTTTATTAGAGCTTTGAATTAATTAAAATCTTTCCTCATTGAAAAAATATTTTTTATTTTTTATTTTTTTTATTTCATTAACAATTAATTTAGATTTTTTAGATAAATCATAGTTTAGTATCAAAGTCTGCTTTATCATATTTACATTATTTTTAATAGATTAATTAATTTTATGTTTGTATCTTTTAATTCTACTTTTATTATGATACATAATTTCAATTGTTTTAGTGATTAGTAGTTATTAAATGATTTCTATTAAATAGAATAATAAAATAAGATCTAAATTAAAATCAATTTTTGTTAAAATAGTATTTTTTTTCTTTATTATTATTATTATTACCTTATTTTAAGAGATTATTAGTGGTTATTGTTACAAAGAAAATAAAAAAAAAAGGACATTTTTAATTGTATTTGCATTTTTTTTAGTTGTATTTAGACAATTGAATGAAATTGCATTTTTTTAATAATTATTTTTATTTCTATTTTTAATTAAATTCATATTCTTTTAATAAATAATTTGGTTATTATTTTAGATGCATTTAATTTAATTATAGCATTTTTTATCTATTGTATATTGACATATCTTAGAATTTTCTTTTCTTTTTTTTACAAGCATCACCAGGTACATTTTTTTTATTTTATAATAACTCATATCATTAAAAAAAACTATTAAAACATTTTCTTTGCAATAATAAATAAATAAATTGTTTTGAGTCTCTATGCTCCTGTACGTTTTCTTGTCCAACCTGCAAAATTAAAACCAAAACATAAAATCAGTCACAAAACAACAAAACCATAACAAATTGTACAATTTTCACAACAGCAATTCCACTACCCGATTTCACTGATTCCACTACCACAAAACCACAAATTCACAGCTAGCATTGTACAAATTGTCCCTTTGTTCTTATCCTCAAGTTCACTCCTCTCCACTACCCTGCAGATTGTACAAAATCACTTCCACTATTCCACTCACCATTTCAAATTCCACTACCTTGTACAATTTGATTCCGCGCTCATCCTTATCTCACAGATTTGCAGTCTTTAAAACTTCAACCAACACAGTGAAACTCACCATTCTTCCAACAATAACAACCAAACCGAAACAACCCTTTAAACCATCCTTCACAAACCCCAACCACCATTAACACCGTATCATACTCACCTCACATCTTCAAACCAGCAACAGCCACAAAAACAGATTTCAACAGAATCACATCAGAACCAGACAAAAGAAGCACTCAGAATCGACTCAGAAAAAGAAAAAGCGAGAAGAAATCAAAATCGTACCTTTTTCCTCCCTTTTTCGTTAGTGATGTTAAACTTTACTTTTCAGTTGTAGCTTGTAATCAGAATCATAACATAAGAGATTGGGGCTTTGGATTCAATTTGGGGGTTAGGGTATGATTGTATGCTTTGATTTTTGCTTCCATGGCATCTGATTTTGTTTTGAGAGAGAGGTGAATCGTTAACGATGATGAACAGTGGTAAGAGTGAAAAGCGTGAGAATCGTTTTGGTAGAAAGTAAAACGTACGAAAGAGAGCGATTTACTTTTATTTTTTTCTGTTAATCTATTTTTTTCTTTTAAATAATAATAAGTAATAATTGTGATGGCAGCATAGATGTGAACGGCGCCTCTTCATAGATTTAGGGTTTTCTTTGTCTTTTTTTTTGTTTTTGTTTTCTCTATAAGTGGCCGGGTGGGCCTAATAAGCTTAGCCCAATACATACTCTCAAACCACCACTTATTTCGGATTTATACCCCTCCTGACCTATCTTAGTTTATTTATTTTTAAATTAGTTTGTTGTAAATACTTTTACAAATTTTATAAATTTTCAGATCTTTGTTTTAGTAAAATATTTTTTTTTCTAAAGAATAATACCAAACAAATATATAGTTTAGAACTAATTTTTCTTTAATAGTCAAAAGTATTTTCTATTTCTAAAGTATTTTAGCCTTTTTTAGTTGATTTAGATTTAGTTTCCTAAATTTTAGGATTTTAATTTTATTTAAATTTAATTTAGTAACTTTAAAAGTTTCATTTAATTTAGATTCAATTAAGTAAATTTAGGATTTTATTTAGTTTAGATTTAATTTAGCAAACTTTAGAATATTCATTCGATTTAGATTTAATTTACTAACTTTAGAATTTTATATATTTTATATTTAGTTTAATAATTTAATAATTTTTATTTTATTTTAGTTTAGATTTAATTTAGTAAGTAATTTAATTTAGATTTTGTTTAATAATTTTAAAATTATTTTTATAATCTTAGACTTTGTAGTTGGTTTGAATTACTTTAGTATCTTTATTTTTTTTTAATTAGGATTAATTTAATGATCTTAAATTCTTAATAGTTATTATTTTCTTATGAATTTAATTCTTTTTTTCTCATACATTTGTTTGAACTTGTAATTATTCCATACATCCCTATTTGTAAATTTGTACCCCCATTCCCCACATGATGTAATAATTAGTAAATATTTTATCGCTTTATCATTTAATTATTCATTCACATGTGCACAAACCAAAAATATTTCAAACTAATACTCGTGTGAGCCATTTTTAACCTTGAGTCGACAAAGCTTAGAAGCGTCGCAACGGCCACACATTTGTGCACACACCACGCGTAGTTGATTAGTTAAATATTATTTAATTATCTAATTAGGTTATTCAAAATTGATTAGTCCATCTAATTAATTTTATTAAACTAATTACTTGATTAAGTTTTGTTTAATTAGTCGATTAAGTTTATTTCGTGCATGCACCTACACAATTGTCAATTGCCTTATCATTTGCGCTAGCCACCTTGTATGGGCTTTTAATTCATTTGCACGATTTATCTATGCTTTCATGAATATTCGCAATTATTTCGTTTCTCCTCCATCTCCCGCGCCTTGATCATAACCTATTCTTTCTCCATTCACCAAGCATTTAAAACACTTTCAATAAAACTCGATCCAACGTCGAGTCTTCTTCTCAAACCTCGATTCAACGTCGAGTTGTTTTCAAAAATGTTTTTTCATAATAAACTTGGATGAAATTTGTTTAAATCGTTAGATGGTAGCCTAATGTTTTAAACAAATTTGAAGTCTTTAGATTGTTGGATGATAGCCCAATAAGATAAACTTCTATCCATGACAAAATACTAGAGCGGTATTCGTTTAAATTGTTGAATGATAGCTCGACGATTTAATTGAATTGGAAGTCTTTAGGTTGTTGGATGATAGTCCAATAAACTAAATACTTCTATCCGCATTCAAATAGTGGAGTGACATTCGTTTAAGCTGTTGGATGATAGCCCGATTTAATCGAATTTAAAGTCTTTAGATTGTTGGATGATAGCCCAATAATTTAAATATTTTATCTCACTCAAAACACTTATTTCATAATAAATGTTTGGGATGAAAGATGATTGGTAGAGCTCACTCGCCAATTTCTAGTATTTGAATCATTAGATGATAGCCTAATATTTTGATACTTGTCATCCCAACATAAAATCAATTTCAACTCACTCAATATCTTTTGTGTGCTCGAGCACCTTTTACTTTTAAACCCTTTTCAAGATTAGACATGATTCATTTATAATTGAGATGCTTCTTCCTCTATTCCCAAGGTTTTCGACTTCTCCACTTGAGTACTAGAGGTGTTCTCAAACCCTCCCTCATGTTGGTGCGTAGTCCTTTATTCTTTATCACACCTTGTGGACGTTAGACGAGTCCTCTCCTTTAAAAATGATGACTTGTCTTTTCATTTAAAATCAATCAATAAACAATCATTTTCTAGCCGAATTACGGCGCTCTGACTTTCCCATTGCACGAGGGAGTACGTAGGCACTAAGTCTTACGACCAAAGGCGAGCAAAAATAATAAAAACATTTCTTCTCTTTTTCTTTCTCCTTTCAAACTTAGAAGATCGTAAAATTTTCACACAAACACACTTTGAACTAAATGGGTACCATCGAGTACGATGGATGTAAGGGGTGCTAATACCTTCACCTTGCATAACCAACTCCCGAACCTATATCTCTTTAATCTCGTAGACCGTCTTATCCGATTTTTGTGTGTTTTATCTATATTTTCCCGTTCTTCTTTTAGAACAAATAAAATTAGGTGGCGATTTCATTGTTTTTTTTGAAAATTTAAATGATTTTTGAAAAAAGAGTTGCTTCAAGATGAAGAACACACAAAGGTGGGGATAAAAAAACACTCCTCCACAATCTTGCAAACAATAGACTAAATTATGCATTCATCCAAAAACGTATTGAAAATACAAATGCAAGAATCACAAGGGCTTTTCAAGGTTCTAATGTGGTTTGGTTAACAAACAAGTGATAAGTCCTAAAGCTAATCGAAACAAAAACTTGCCTAAACCTAAGGGAGTGATCAACTCACAAAGTTCCAAACAATATAATTTCAATCAAACTTACTCTTCATCACAAATTTCACACCAAACACACCTCACTTATTAACATAACATTATTCCTACTCTTTTTGTTTTTCTTTTTCAAAGCTTTTCTCTTTTTTCTTTCTTTTTCTAATCTTTCTTTTTCACTTTTTCTTTTCTTTTGTTTTACTCTTAACCTCATACCAACCACAATATAAGTATATAAACATTTCTCTACCCAACTTGAATTCAACCAACATTAATGCGTGAATAATCCACACTTTTAAGGCAAGGTAAAAATCCATACAACAACATATAGTTGAGGGTTCAAGAAACAAAGAAATCAACATCCATACAAAAAAGAGTGAATTGACACTCATAGACAAGCATCAAGTTCAAATAAAAATGGATGTTGATAAAAGTTCAAAGGGATTAACAAAGGATCACACACTCACAAGGTGAATTGAATATTTGGCCAAGGTAGTTATGCTCAAAATCAACAAAATGCTTTGATCATTTTCTTGCAATCATACAATCAACACAAAACACAAGATTAAGCATAATAAAATCCAGTTAAAACAAGAATGTGGACTCTCATATGTAAACAATGGAAAGCTTCCTCACATTTATGGTTAAAAATGGTACTAAAGTGATTCAATTCATGAGCAAGTAATGCAAAAAGAATGAATAGCATGGTAATTATACAAATGATAAATTTACTAAACATGTTATGCTATAGAAAGCGATAAACGAGTACCTGACTTGTACCAACTTTGAAACTATCATTACCGTAAATCTGCGAGTTGAAATGATCAAACTTGGAAAATCACCTCAAAAGTATTCAAGTTACCGAACCAAAATTTGAGTCCAAACAACAACAAAAGAATTAGAAAAAACAATACTAATTTTATTCAATACAAAAAGTCTTGGGGAAAGTGGGAAAAAGGAAAACCAAGTGAAATTTTAAAAGAATTCACTGGCCCTACATAGCAGAGCGCGCTACACCAGTTGCAGAAAAATGACAGCAACAGGTGCAACTGCTATGCAAGCTCCACTTACACACCTATACAATCTCATTTACACATCTAAACAATATTTACAATACATACACACTTCCGCAAGCTAAAACACTATAAACTTGTGGAAAATAACAAATTGACAAAACAAAACAAAAGCAAATAAAAATACACACAATTGGTGAAAAGGAATTAACAAGTTGAAAAGTGAAAATTTGAAATTAAGAGAAAGTCCTATTTCAACTTGTCAAATCACAAGTCACCACACACATAAACAACATAAACAAACATGCTTGTTTTACGTCGTAAGCTCGACGCCTTTATTGTGCGAGCACTAGTAACCTCCTCTCGTCATGCCATGGTATTGCCACACTGCGCAAACGTAAAGAAAGTGTCCTAAAAACCACACAATAAACGTTACAAATACGAGACAACTTACAACAATACTTGATAACAAGGAAAAACACACATATGTACAAGTATGAAAGTTAACACAACATGTACAAGTAACATATACAAATTCATATACAAAGTCTATACAACATATACATTAATTACAAAACTCAAAAACAACGGAATTATCGCAATACAGAAACAATAAAACCAATCCCCGGCAACGGCGCCATTTTGTTGCGGCGGTAAAGCGACAAGCAAAGAGTTGGTATTATTTTTACCGGGTGATATATACCGGTTAGGTTATATCGTATCGTGTCCACAGAGATTGGTTATTGATTCGTCGTTCGACAATTCTACCGTTAATGAGTTTGGGATTAAAATAAATGAAAATAAAAGACAAAAAGTAAATGAACAAAAAGTATAAAGGATAGACAGCTTGTCCGTAACGAATGTAAACTACCCTTCACAGACTTAAATCTACCACCCATGTTACACTCGGCCTACGATACTCGTCCGTGTCATCACATATCTCTCACAATCTAAGCTATTTCTAACCCAAATTGAGAATCCTCCCGAATCACCTAGATATCCATTTCTGGCTTACCTCGACAACCAGAAGTCAACTGCGTCACCTCCATACCCATCTTTGGCATACTTCACCAACGCAGAGGCATTAAGTTCAGATACTCTATAGTGAATGTCAGCTCTAAACCCGTTTCAAGCATTCAGAAACTAATAGATAATCATCCTAGGAAAGAATCTAAGCAATCTATCTCTAGTAAAGCTCAAATCTCTAACATAGAGAAAAAACCTAAGACAATGACCAACACAAATTCCTAAAGCAAACTTTATACAATGCCAAGGGCGACAAATATACATGAGTTATGAGTAGAAATACATAAAAACCGAACAAAGATTACAAAGAGAAGAGAAGAAGAGGAACCAAACATTTCTTGGTTTGTCAACACCAATCGACGAGGGATTCGACTCTGGATCATCCAAATGCAAGCTCCAATGTTGTTTTTCAAGAAAATCTATCAAAAAAATAATGTTGATGGTGTTCGGACTCAAAAATACCCAACCCATAACCTAAAAATGTGTTTTTAGCCCCTTTTAAAGAATTCTGATATCGCAGGGCGCGCTAAGCGCGGTCTGTGATGTTCTGGAAAAAAATCAGCATCTTGTTTTTGCCATATCTTGATAACCGTAACTCGGAATTGCGCCCGATTTGAAGAGTTGGAAAGCTTATTCAATGCTCTATCTAAAAATGGATAAATATCAATCAAATTCATGACTTTTATTCTTTGATTTTGAGCCTTATTCATTGATGAGTTGCTCAAATCACACGTTTGAAGTCGTGTCTTCATCACTTTATTACTCAATGCTCCAATTATGAATGATACCTATAAAAGAGATGAAAAACTATCAAATGATACGATATTTACACAAAAACACAATTATTCTATTATGTACACATTTATACAAAAAGCGGGGGATTAATTCGAAGAATATCAACAAAAGAACTGATAAGTGCCACTAAACATATATACAAAATAACTAAATTTTGGCACTTATCAACTCTCCCCAACTTGAAACATTGTTTGTCCTCAAACAAAGTCAAGTAAACGTAAAGAAACAAAAGATGATAATCAAAGAATCACGAATCAACGAGTTTTTAAAACGGAAAACAAATGTATGGTTCAAACGAAAACGTACACGCAAAATACTTACTTACCACATTCTACAACAATAACATATAAACGAAACAAATCCTAAGTACAAAAATCATGCAAAACATTCTAAATCAAAACAAACACAATCATGAATCACGCCTAGCAAAAATTCATCGGTAGATGAAGAACACGCAAAGGTGGGGATAAAAAAACACTCCTCCACAATCTTGCAAACAATAGACTAAATTATGCATTCATCCAAAAACGTATTGAAAATACAAATGCAAGAATCACAAGGGCTTTTCAAGGTTGTAATGTGGCTTGGTTATGAAATAAGTGATAAGTCCTAAAGCTAATCGATACAAAAACTTGCCTAAATCTAAGGGAGTGATCAACTCACAAAGTTCCAAACAATATAATTTCAATCAAACTTATTCTTCATCACAAATTTCACACCAAACACACCTCACTTATTAACATAACATTATTCCTACTCTTTTTGTTTTTCTTTTTCAAAGCTTTTCTCTTTTTTCTTTCTTTTTCTAATCTTTCTTTTTCACTTTTTCTTTTCTTTTGTTTTTCTCTTAACCTCATACCAACCACAATATAAGTATGTAAACATTTCTCTACCCAACTTGAATTCAACCAACATTAATGTGTGAATAATCCCTACTTTCTAAGGCAAGGTAAAAATCCATACAACAACATATAGTTGAGGGATCAAGAAACAAAGAAATCAACATCCATACAATAAAGGGTGACTTGACACTCATAGACAAGCATCAAGTTCAAATAAAAATGGATGTTGATAAAAGTTCAAAGGGGCTAACAAAGGATCACACACTCACAAGGTGAATTGAATATTTGGCCAAGATAGTTATGCTCAAAATCCACAAAATGCTTTGATCATTTTCTTGCAATCATACAATCAACACAAAACACAAGATTAAGCATAATAAAATCCAGTTAAAACAAGAATGTGGACTCTCATATGTAAACAATGGAAAGCTTCCTCACATTTATGGTTAAAAATGGTACTAAAGTGATTCAATTCATGAGCAAGTAATGCAAAAAGAATGAATAGCATGGTAATTATACAAATGATAAATTTACTAAACATGTTATGCTATAGAAAGCGATAAACGAGTACCTGACTTGTACCAACTTTGAAACTATCATTACCGTAAATCTGCGAGTTGAAATGATCAAACTTGGAAAATCACCTCAAAAGTATTCAAGTTACCGAACCAAAATTTGAGTCCAAACAACAACAAAAGAATTAGAAAAAACAATACTAATTTTATTCAATACAAAAAGTCTTGGGGAAAGTGGGAAAAAGGAAAACCAAGTGAAATTTTAAAAGAATTCACTGGCCCTACATAGCAGAGCGCGCTACACCAGTTGCAGAAAAATGACAGCAACAGGTGCAACTGCTATGCAAGCTCCACTTACACACCTATACAATCTCATTTACACATCTAAACAATATTTACAATACATACAGACTTCCACAAGCTAAAACACTACAAACTTGTGGAAAATAACAAATTGACAAAACAAAACAAAAGCAAATAAAAATACACACAATTGGTGAAAAGGAATTAACAAGTTGAAAAGTGAAAATTTGGAATTAAGAGCAAGTCCTATTTCAACTTGTCAAATCACAAGTCACCACACACATAAACAACATAAACAAACATGCTTGTTTTACGTCGTAAGCTCGACGCCTTTATTGTGCGAGCACTAGTAACCTCTTCTCGTCATGCCATGGTATTGCCACACTGCGCAAACGTAAAGAAAGTGTCCTAAAAACCACACAATAAACGTTACAAATACGAGACAACTTCCAACAATACTTGAAAACAAGGAAAAACACACATATGTACAAGTATGGAAAGTTAACACAACATGTACAAGTAACATATACAAATTCATATAGAAATTCTATACAACATATACATTAATTACAAAACTCAAAAACAACGGAATTATCGCAATACAGAAACAATAAAACCAATCCCCGGCAACGGCGCCATTTTGTTGCGGCAGTAAAGCGACAAGCAAAGAGTTGGTATTATTTTTACCGGGTGATATATACCAGTTAGGTTATATCGTATCGTGTCCACAGAGATTAGTTATTGATTCGTCGTTCGATAATTCTACCGTTAATGAGTTTGGGATTAAAATAAATGAAAATAAAAGACAAAAAGTAAATGAACAAAAAGTATAAAGGATAGGCAGCTTGTCCGTAACGAATGTAAACTACCCTTCATAGACTTAAATCTACCACCCATGTTACACTCGGCCTACGATACTCGTCCGTGTCATCACATATCTCTCACAATCTAAGCTATTTCTAACCCAAATTGAGAATCCTCCCGAATCACCTAGATATCCATTTCTGGCTTACTTCAACAACCAGAAGTCAACTGCGTCACCTCCATACCCTTCTTTGGCATACTTCACCATTTTTGGCATACGTCACCTCGCACGTTTGAAGCCGTGTCTTCAACACTTTATTACTCAATGCTCCAATTATGAATGATACCTATAAAAGAGATGAAAAACTATCAAATGATACGATATTTACACAAAAACTCAATTATTCTATTATGTACACATTTATACAAAAAGCGGGGGATTTATTCGAAGAATATCAACAAAAGAACTGATAAGTGCCACTAAACATATATACAAAATAACTAAATTTTGGAACTTATCACTACACCCAACTGGATTTGGGTCTTCAAACCACAACATATCATCTGTAACAAATTGCAGAAACTTCTGCTACAAGTCAGTCTTGAATCTTTCATTTAACTATTATTAAATTTTATTCATTGTAATATTTTTTCTATGATATATATTTTCATTTAAATCGTTATCTTCTAAAATATTTTAAAATATAGTATTATTCTTTTCTACTCATACTATTAAGTCCTTTATGTGTACTATTATCTATATATTATATGTCATGGTTTACTATTATGTATATATTATATTATATAATTAGTAAATATTTAATTATCTTTAATATTAATAATTTATTATTTAAATATTTATTTTATAATTTAATAAATTATATATATTTTATTTTAACTTTTAATTACTTAAATAGTATTATTTTTACTATATTTTATTAATACTATTATGATGAGAAATATATTAACACGTAATAGTACTTTATATTTCTATTATGATGGTATTATTGAAAATATATTTACATAATATTATGCAATGGAAAGAATATTTATAAATATCAAGAATTATTGTAATATTATGTGAAATTCTGCGAGATACTTGATGTCATAGAGAATGTTATGACACAAGATTTGAGACTCGGTAACAATTCACAGCTTAATTTAAACAGTAAAGAACACAATCAATTGTTTACCCGTTCGGTGTAACTACACCTACATCCGGGGCTACCGAGCCAGGAGGAAATTCACTATTAGTAGAATTAATTCGGGAATAAACCAACCATTTATCTCCTTCACTTAAAACCTACCCAATGCAACTTCAATCTAAGTCCTACTTAGACCTGAGTTCCTACTCACTCCCCCTCAATCACAGCAGTGATATCAACCTATTGATTAATTGAATTGTGAAGACACTCTTCAATAAACATACTTGATCTTGCTTCAAAGCTTTAATCAAGAGACACAACACTCGTGCTTCAAAGCTTTGAGTGATAAACAACCCTTACAACCAAATCCTAGTCCAAGACACTTATCAAATGATAATTGCTTGGCTCACAAGAGTAACTAGAATTACACAAATTACAACCTGCTAAATCTTCAATACAGTCCAGAGGCGCAGTAGTAGAGTAAGGGTTCTATTCTTATTATAGAAGCAGTTCCATAATAATAGCTAGGGTTCACTTAATTAATCCTAAAGACTTGGTCTTTGTAACAACCAATTTAGGGTTAACTAAGATTAACCAATTAGCCACGTGAGCATGTAATCTAATAACATAAAACATAATAAAAACAGCTCAACAAACTTCCTAAAAACTCTCAGGAAAACAGATTCTGCAGAACACTAAATGTCACACATAATGTCATAACATCGGTTATGACATCACCAATCTTCTGCGAATTCCAACGATTTAGCTTCGATTGCTTGAATCATCCTTCTTATGCGAATTTATCTTCAACTCGAATGTCATGACATCAGCCAAGACATTGTCATATCCTAGTTTTACCAAAAATTAATGCCAACATAAAAACACTTACAAACTCCCCCTTTTGCAAATATTTGGCTAAAACAAACTAAGCTATCAGAGAACTAAATGCAGCAGAAAATAAAACACCCAGTCTAAGCTAAAGTAAGCTAAACAACCAGATCCTAAAGGAGATAAATTCTACCCACAATTTTCCATACAATTGCCCATAATGCCCCATAAATTCTTCTCCCCCTTTTTAGCCACAAAGGGGCCAAAGGTACCAGTACAAATGCCCAACATTCATCATATTAAGAAGTACCATCAAAGTTAAATATTACATCCCATCAAAAGAAATACAAAGTTCAAACAGGCAGAACAAAAATAATAGAAACAAAATTAACATCAGAACAACAAAAACAGAAAAAACAATCAGCAGCAGGTGACCATAAATCAGGTACTTTCTTCTCCAGAAGAAGCACTGTGGTATGTTGCATCCTCTGAACTGCTTCCAGCACCCAGTGACTTGATCAACATCAGCATCTTCATCCAAGTTGTCAGCAGAAACATCACCAGCTAGCCCTTCATCCTCAACCTCTGTGTCTTACTCCTTTTCCAGTGTAGAGATCAGCTCTTCAAGACTTTGCTTTCTTGCTTCAAGCTCCTTGCAAGTTGCTTTCAGCACAGCAATGACATTTTCCTTATGAGAATTAGCCTTGACATTTGATGTCTCAGCAGATGTCATGACAATGTCTGGGACATGTTTCCCTTGAAAGAGATTGTAATGGAATCCAAGTGCAGGAGCTCTTTTGCATACTGAATCTCTATCAACAAGAATGTCAGGGTATTGATCAATAATGATACCACATAGGAGGGAGGGAAAGGCTATTGGTCCCTTAATTGCATAACTGTCAGCATGTTTGAGGGTTTGTTCAAAAATGTAAGTTCCATAATCAAACTTTGCTTGAGTACCAATAGCAAAGATGAATCTGCCCAGACCAATGGAGATGGTTGACTTGTGGTTTGTTGGAACCCAATTTGCAGCACCTATTTTGTGCAAAATAGCAAACTTTACACTCAATTTTCTGGCTGTGAGCTTTCCCTTCATTGGCCAATGTTTCACTTGTTTAGCAGTGATTGTTTGGCAGACTTGATTATCAGTTTCTTCTAGCTTAGGTTGAGCATCATCTGATCTTCCCAAATATTTGTTTATCACACTTGGGGAAAACTTCACTCTTCTCCCTCTCACATACACAGTCTTGAAATCAGCTGACCTTCCATCAGCACAGTCACTTAACAAGTTCACAATGAACCCCTTCACCAACACATCATAACAGTTTGAAAATTTCACCACAGTCTTCATTAACCCAGCTTCTTTGATCAGATGTATAACCTCCTTGCATTCAAGGGCACTCTTATTTAGTTCCCTTTCTAGAGCAATTCTCTTCAAACACACATATTTCCACCTGCTAGCACTTTCAGGTTGGTGGAAAGAAATGTTATCAATAGCCACTTCAGGCACTTTGGGCAGTTTACCAAGAGATGGTTTCTTCCTGAGTTGAATGTCTGAGACATTCTCTTCAACATTAAAATCAGAATCTTGATCAGATTCTGAAGGTTCAGGAACCTTCCTCTTCTTCATGATTGGGGTTCTCTTGGGTCTAGAGGTACCACCAACAGTCTTCACCCTACTCTTCCCTTTAGAGGGTCCAGCTTTGTTGTCCTTACTAGATTTTTCCTCAGCCTTATGAACAGTTTCAACTATCTTCTCCTTGACAGGACTCTGAGAGGCATTCTGCTTCCCTTTCCTATTCATCATCCTCTTAGCAATGCTTGGGTTGACATTAGCAATGAGGTCATTATCAGAGAATTCTTCATCCAGGTCTATGATATGAGGTTCCACATCCTTTTCAGAATTCTTCACTGGAGAGTTTTCCAGGTTGTCATCAACTGGTTTCTCTGGGGATTCTTCAAGAATTCCATCAGAGGAGCTTTCTGGAGCCTTTTCCATGTTAACATCAGCAGGTTTTATAGAAGTTTCTTCAAGAATTCCATCAGAAATATCATCATCAGAAATCACAGGGGGCTTATCAGCAACATAATTTTCAGGGGTTTGATCAGAGGTATCAACAGCACATTTTACAGGGGAATCAACAGAGGGTTCAGTAACAGGATTCACAGGGGTTTTCTTGACATGATCATCAGATGTCTTGACATTCTCTGTGACATCTGGATAAATTGCTAAACTAGGGCTAGCAGATTCTTGATTTAAAGGGACAGAAACCCTAGGCACATAGTGGTTTTCATTCAGGATCCTAGTTACTATTCTAGCTATGGCTTGACGAACATACCTAGAACCTTCCCTGTTTGCTATTTCAGGAGGAACAGAGGAAGTTGGTTCAGAGGTCTTACCAGAAGGAGATGCTTGAGACCTTCGTGCATTCCTGGTGCGAAGTTTCTTGACCCTCCCCAGGATCAGTTGCCATTGCACGCAGGGGGGTAACCTTCAGAGCTTCAGTCTGCATGGCTTCTGGGTTTTCCCTAAACCCAGAATTAGTGGGAGATGGAGAGCCAGCTTCCTTTGATGATGAAGAGGACGAAGACATGTTTTGTTGAGACATCTTGAGGAAAAGTGAAAAAGATTGACAGAGAGTTTGAGAGTTTCTGTTGAGGGAATGGCAAGTGATACTTTCAAATGAAGAAACTGAAATATATATATGTCTCTTCCTATTCTTGGACTTTTGAAAAGTAAGAGGGAAATAATTAAATAGCCCACTTGGAATTAAATGAAATAAAAAGTCTCTTCCATTTCTTGTTGTAAGCAATGTTAATTGCTACAACTCTTCATATTGGCAAATACCCAACATGCCCCTTAAATTCTCAAATTGACTAGCATCAAGAGCTTTAGTAAAAATGTCAGCCAGTTGAAGTTCAGTGGCTACATGCTCCAATTTAATCGCTTTTTCTTCCACAAGATCTCTGATGAAGTGATGTCTAATGTCAATGTGCTTAGTCTCTTGTCTTTGAATAGGATTCTTTGAAATATTAATAGCACGAGTTGTCACAGACAATATCATGACATCTTGTGTGACATTATACTCGATCAACATCTGTTTCATCCGACCATTTGAGAACAATCACTGCTATGTATTCACGATGGATAAAGACACATTTTGCTTCTTGCGAACCAAGAAACAAGATTGTTCCCCAAAAGAAGCATCCTCCGAAGTGCTTTTTCTATCATCACTCTACCATATCAATCACAATAGCAGACGAATTGGTTCACACCCATGAGAATACAGCATACCATAATTGCAAGTTCCACTCACATACTTCAGAATTATTTTCACCTGATTAATGTGACTTACTTTAGGTTCAGCCTGATATCTTGCACATACTCCAACAGCAAATGCAATGTCAGGTCTACTGGCAGTTAAGTACAACAAGCTTCCTATCATGCTTCTATACAAGCTTTGATCAACATTTTCTCCACTTGTGTCTTTGGACAACTTTAAATGAGTAGGAGCAAGAGTCCTTTTATGACTGGCATTTTCCATCCCAAATTTCTTGACAATATTCTTTGCATACTTGCTCTGGGAAAGAAAAGTTGAGTCTTCCATCTGTGTGACTTGTAGACCAAGGAAGTAAGTCAATTCTCCCATGAGGCTCATTTCAAACTCAGCTTGCATTTGGTTGGCAAAATGTCTCACCATTTTATCTGAAATTCCTCCAAACACTATGTCATCAACATAGATTTGAGCTACCATTATCTTTCCTCCTTCATTCTTGACAAAGAGAGTTTTGTCCAAACCTCCTTTCCTGTAACCTTTATCAGTAAGGAACTTTGTCAACCTTTCATACCAAGCTTTAGGAGCTTGTTTCAGACCATATAAAGCTTTCCTCAATTTCTAAACATGATCAGGAAAGTTAGGATCCACAAATACCTTAGGCTGTTCAACATATACCTCCTCAGTTAAGTAGCCATTTAGGAAGGCACTTTTCACATCCATTTGAAACAGCTTGAATTTCAGAATGCAAGCAACTCCTAACAATAATCTGATTGATTCCAGTCTAGCCACAAGAGCAAAAGTCTCATCAAAATCAATTCCTTCAACTTGAGTGTATCCCTGAGCAACAAGTCTTGCTTTATTTCTGGTGACAACCCCTTCTGCATCAGACTTGTTCTTATAGATCCACTTTGTGCCAATGATGTTTGTTCCTTTTGGTCTAGGAACTAACTCCCACACTTCATGTTGCTTGAACTGGTTCAATTCATCTTGCATTGCTCCAATCCAGTATTCATCAGTTAGAGCCTCTTTGACATTCTTTGGATCTATCTTTGACACAAGACAAGAGTTTGGTTTGAGATAATTTCTCTGGATCTTGTAATGACTCCACAGTTAGGATCTCCAATGATGAGTTCCTTTGGATGATCTTTCTGAATTCTGATGGAAGGATCTTTGTTAGCTTCCTCTGGTTCAGACTTTGGTGAAGTAGGGACAGGCATATCATCCTTATCAGACACTTGTGGTGATGTCTCAAACAATGTCTCAACATCATATGGGACATTGTTTTCTTGATGGTGATCATCAACTATGACATTAATAGACTCCATCATAACTTTTGTCCTGGAGTTGAATACTCTATATGCTCTGCTGTTTGTAGAGTATCTCACAAAAATGTCTTCATCACTTTTAGAGTCCCTCTTTCTCCTTTGATCACGATCTGTCAGAATATAACATTTGCTACCAAATACATGGAAATATTTCACGAGGTTTTCTTCCATATTTCATACGGTGGAGGATGTTCCCTTCTCAAGGTGACCCCATTGTGAACATAGCGGTGTATTCATAGCTTGACCCAAAATGAATAGGAAGTTTCTTAGCATGAATCATTGCTCGAAGATTCTTGTATAGTCCTATTTTTCCTTTCCACAACTCCATTTTGTTGAGGAATTATAGGAGAAGAGAACTCATGATTGATTCCTTCGAGGAAAAATTCATCAAACTTGCTATTCTCAAATTCTTTTCCATGATCACTTCTAATCGACAATGCAACCTTCCTATTCTCTTTGAAGTCTTTTGCATAATTCTTTAAAGACATCAAACACATCGATTTTTCCCGATGAAGTTTATCCGGTGAATCTGGAAAAATCATCCACAACCACATAAGCATATCTTTTTCCACCAAGGCTTTCAACCTGCATAGGCCCCATCAAATCCATGTGCAATAGCTCCAGCACCTTGGAGGTGGTCAGATGTCTTGACATTGGATGTGACATTCTGGTTTGCTTTCCAACCCCGACATTCACCATGCACTCTCCTTCATCAATATGCAGCCTTGGAATCCCTCTGACAGCCTTCATGGATATGATCTTTTCATCCCTCTAAGATGCAAATGACCAAGCTTTTGGTGCCACAGTTTCACCTCCTGTTCATCTTTGGTTGTAGAACACACAGTGGACAGGTTAGTGTTCTCAGACTCCCACAAGTAACAATTATCTTTTGATCTGACTCCTCTCATTACAACATCTTATTTTTCATTGGTCACAATACATTCAGACTTGGTAAAGTTGACCTTGAATCCTGAATCACACAGTTGGATGATACTTATGAGATTGGAAGTCAAACCCTTTACTAGCAGTACCTCATTTAGGTTTGGAACTCCAGGGCAGTCCAAAGTTTCCAACACCTTTGATTTCTCCTTTAGCTTCATCTCCAAAAGTGACATAACTGGTAGTATGAGGTCTGACTTTATTTAGGAGATTCTTGATTCCAGTCATATGCCTAGAACAACCACTGTCAAAGTACCAGTCTTCCTTGACAGACACTTTAAGGGAAGTGTGAGCTATCAAAGCTGCAGTCTTCTTCTTCCACTGTTGAGTGTATGGAACCTTGTTGGTCTTAGGCTTGACATAAGGAGTCTGATTAGGATATCCATGTAGTATATAGCAAAAAGGCTTTATGTGTCCAAACCTTCCACAATAATGACATCTCCATCTATGAAACTTCTTCTTCATGTTTCTCTGATCTTGATGTTGAACCCAATGTTGTGACATCTGTTTTGACATTGGTTTATTAGGCATGTTCTTCTTCTTGTTATCAGCAAATTTCTTTGCAGCCACATATCCTGAACCAGACACATTTCCTGCCTTATGTTGTGACATCTGCTTTGACATTGGTTTGCCAGGCCTATTCTTCTTCTTATCACCAGCAGGTTTCTTTGCAGCCACATATCCTAGACCATGCATATTTCCTGCATTTTGTCCAAGCTGAAGGATTTCTTCCAACTTATTAGTACCAGATGTCAGCATCTTGACAGACTTAGACATCTGATCTAGTTTGGAGTTCAACACTATAATTTCACTGTTGAGGTAACTTATAGTAGTAGTGTTTTCCTTCTTCTCAGCCTCCAACTTCACATTCTCAGCCTCCAACATCACAATCAACTTTTTCTGTTTCTCATTTTGCTGACATACTTCACCACTTCTGATACACAGCTTCTTGTAAGTTTCAGCAAGCTCTTCAAATGTCACTTCCTCATCACTAGAATCATTTTCAGAATTGCACACTCCAGAGAGAGCAGTGACAAGTTTGGCTGATTCTTCTTCAAGATTCACTTCCTGAGTCACCATCAGACCAAGTGACAGCCATTCCTTTCTTTTGTTTCTTTAGAAAGGTAGGACATTCAGCTCTAATATGCCCATAATCTTGACATCCATGACACTGGATTCCTCTGCTTTGACTTCCCTTTTCTTCTGAATTGGATCTTCTGCTGGAGTCATAAGTTCTGCTAATGTCAGATGGAATGTTCTTGACATTGGACCTTGACTTTGGATCAATTCTCTTGATGAGTTTGTTGAACTGTCTTCCAAGCATAGCTATAGCTTCAGATATCTTCTCTTTATCATCCTCCTTGCATTCCTCTTCAGTATTGGATACAAGGGCTATGCTCTTGTTCTTCTTGTCAACATTTTCACTGATCCCCATCTCAAATGTCTGAAGAGATCCAACAAGTTCTTCAACCTCAAGGTGCAGATATCCTAAGCTTCCTCTATAACAGTCACTTTCATTGCAAACCTTTTATGCAAGGATCTGAGAATCTTTCTCACCAGCTTTTCTTCTGACATATTTTCTCCCAATGCTCCTGAGGTGTTGGCAATCTCCAAGATATTCATGTGAAACTCATGAATGGTCTCATCTTCCTTCATCTTCAGATTCTCAAATTTGGTAGTGAGCATCTCAAGTCTTGACATTTTCACCTTGGATGTCCCTCATGAGTAGTTTTGAGAGTGTCCCAAACATCCTTGGCGCTTCACACCGATGTACTAGTCAAGATATTTCACAATTCCATTGAATAAGGCATTCAATGCTTTAGAGTTGCCGCTAGCTCTTCTTCTTCTTTGCTCCATTCTTCCTCGTGTTTCGACTAGTAGTCCCATCTTTCTCAAGCTTGGTAGGATGTTTCCATCCTTTGTCGCCAGCTCCAAGCTTTAATGTCCAAAGGACCTCAAAAGGCAACCAAACGAGGTTTCCAGAATCATAATTAGATCCATCCAAGATGGGTGGTCTATTTCCAAATCCTCCTTCCTTGTCCATAACGCCGTAAACTATTATCCCTAGATCTCACCTGTAAATAAAGGGTGCCTCGATGCCAATTGAAATTCGGCAGCAGATACTTGATGTCACAGAGAATGTTATGACACAATATCTGACACTCTGTTAACAATTCACACAGTTAATTTAAACAGCGGTAAAAGAACACAATCAATTGTTTACCCGGTGTAACTACACCTACATCCGGGGCTACCAAGCCGTGGAGGAAATTCACTATTAGTAAAATTAATTGTAAATCAACCGTTTATCTCCTTCACTTAAAACTACCCAATGCAACTTCAATCTAAGTCCTACTTAGACACGAGTTCCTACTCACCCTCAATCACGGTGATATCAACCTATTGATTTATTGAATTGTGAAGACACTCTTCAATAAACATACTTGATCTTGCTTCAAAGCTTTAATCAAGAGACACAACACTCGTGCTTCAAAGCTTTGAGTGATAAACAACCCTTACAACCAAATCCTAGTCCAAGACACTTATCAAATGATAATTGCTTAGCTCACAAGAGTAACTAGAATTACACAAATTACAACCTGCTAAATCTTCAATACAGTCCAGAGGCGCAGCAGCAGAGTAAGGATTCTATTCTTATTATAGAAGCAGTCCCATGACTTCAGTTTTGGGCTTCCATAATAATAGCTAGGGTTCACTTAATTAATCCTAAAGACTTGATCTTTTTAACAACCAATTTAGGGTTAACTAAGATTAACCAATTAGCCACGTGAGCATGTAATCTAATAACATAAAACATAATAAAACATTTCAACAAACTTCCGAAAACTCTCAAAACAGTTCTCAAACTAAATGTCACACGTAATGTCATAACATCGGTTATGACATCACCAATCTTCTGTAATTTCAAGACAATGATTTAGCTTCCGAAATGCTTGAATCATCCTTCTTATGCGTAATTTATCTTCAACTCAATGTCATGACATCACCAAGACATTGTCATATCCTAGTTTTACCAAAAATTAATGCCAACATAAAAACACTTACATTATGTTATTTAAAAAAGTATTTTAATAAACATATTTAAAAGTTATTTAAAATAATATTTAATTTTTTATTTAATAGTTAGCTTACAATATTATGTAAATAAAAAATAAGTAGGTTTTAAATGATTGTTTTCTAAATATAAATAATACATAATAATTATAAAATATATTTATTAAATATTGATATTTAAATTTAAATATAAATACATTAAAATAAAACGATATTGTAAGTTAACTACTAAATAAAGTTTTTAATTAAAAATATAAATGTGATAGAGACATTTAAATTTTTAATATAACTTTTGAAAAAATCATTTATTTAATAAACATTAATTACATATTAATTAACATATTAATTAACATTTAATTTAATTGCTAACTAAATATTAAATAAATTAAAATATTGAAATAGATAGAGATGATTCAAGTCTAACAACCGGGAGAAGTTTGTAGTAGTAAGACGGCTAGGCCCTCGCCTTGGGCCTCAAAAAAAAATATTTTTTTAAAAAAATTTTAGGCCTAAAAAAATCAAATTAATTAATTTTTTTAGAAAAATGAAAATTATGTATAGATGCATGTTTAACTCGGTTGATAAGTAAATGATGTTTTAATTAGAAAGTCCTGAGTTCAAATTTGATAGGACAAAAAATTAAATTTTTTCGCCTTTTCGCTTTAGGCCTCACATTACGTTGGATCGACCCTGATTTGTGGTATAATTATAGGAAGTTTTCCCTTTAAGTTTTGTGTCATGGGTTCAACACCTATATTCGGCCAAAAAATTTATATTATATTTAACCTGTCAAAAATTAAATATTAAAATAATAATAAAAATAAATAAAGAAAAATATTCCACATCAAAAATTTATGTGTGGTAAGAGGTAAAATAGCTATTAAAGTTTATATGTATTAGTTTTTTCTTCTAATATTAAATATTTTAAATTTTGGTAAGTAAAGAGGAAATGTGAAAACCCTTCCAACAAATATGACGTTCTCAAATTTAAGAGAATACAACTAATTTATTGCTACATATAATTTTTTTGGGGTCAACAATTTATTGCCCCTTTTCTACCATGCAAGCTTAAAAAATTATAAATTGATAAAAGAGTTATATTATTAAACAATATTTAATTACATGACATGTTTCTTAAGTGTAGTTAAAGAATAATCAACTAATTTATTCACTTAAGCGACATGAATTTTATTAATTTTTAATAAATAGTGTTTAATTTTAATACTATAAAATGATCAAATCTTACTTTGTTTATACAAGAAAAATCTTGTCTCTTTTTGGCAACACTAATTTATTATTTTTTAATCTATTTTAGCCTACGGTGGGAAATGCGTTGATGGTTCTGATTGTCCAAAATATGCGGTGAAGTGTATTAATGGTATGTGTATGTCTATCTAATTAGTTTGAGTAAAAAATCAAAGGGATCATAGAGACACTTTGCATGAATGAATAAGTATATTATCTACGCAAGATCTATGTAATAATGTATTCTAAAACAATACAAATATATAAATATAAATATAATATAGCAAAAAATATTATTAATATTGTCATCTTTTATTTATTTATTCATTCTGGAGACATCTCCATGACCTTCATTTTGTGCAAACTGCAATTTATTTTCAACTCTACCATCTATTAATTTTAATATTAGTTAAGTTAAAATAATTTTAATATTTTTTCAAAGTCTAAATTTCCTTTTCATGTCAGAAGATTGACATATTTATAAATTTGGAATATATTTTTATGTTGACATTTATTACTAATGACATGTTTTTTTTAAGGAGATACTCTTTCTATCTCTTCTAGTAAAGCAAGGGTTCTTTTTGAAACCATTCTCTCTTTTATTTGAATAAGTAGAAACACTGATAAATAGAGAAATAGCTCGTGGTAATTGTTCTTTAAGGTTTCATTTTCAAGTTTAAAAATGGGATAAGTACCACAATTTATTTTTACTACTTTTTCAAGTTAAAGTATTAAAAACATTAAATTGCTTACTAACGAGAGATTCACAATCTTCCTTTAAGAAATCTAAGACACTATGAAGATCACTAATATCTTTTTTAAATTTTGATATGTTTTTTTTAGAGAACTTTTCTTAAAAAAACCTAATTTAGAGTTTTAAACTTAAATAGTGAATTGTGTTTGTGACTTTAAGATCAGAATAAATACAATATTAACTAATGAGGAGTTTTAATACTTAATTAATAAATTGTGTAAATAATTTTAAGATCAGAATAAATAGAAGCAAAAAATAAAATTGTAAAATAAATAATATAAAATAAAAAGTTATTATTTTTTTATCTCATGTGAAATAGGTGATTTAAGGTTTATTCCTCTGTAATTTTTGTGTGTGTAAAACTAATTTTGCTCTTTGAAGATTCTATCGTTTTAAATTTTGTAAAATTTTTGTGTTTAAAGTCAACCTTGCTATTTGAAAGATTCTGTCATTTTATACTTTAAAAATTATTTTTTTGATAAAACCAACCTTGCCCAATCATGTTCCAGAGGGTTTAAAATGACAGAATCTTCAAGTGGTAATGATGGTTTTATAAACAAAATTTTAAAAGGTTTAAAATGACATAATCTTCAAGTGTCAGAGTAGTTTTACAAACAATTTTTTTTTACAAGGGAGTCTACCAAATATTACATATATGATAGGGGTAAAATGGTATTAACCGTACAATAAAGGATAAGCGTTTAAGAGATGACACAAGCGAGTTATCTAGGTTTGATCAAACGTTGATCTACTCCACTCTTCAAGAAATCTTCTTACGATTAAATGAATATTATAGTTAAGTCGATTATACTCAATGAGAACAATCGAGAAAGATGAAATTTTTTAACCAAAAAATTCAACAATTATCATAATTCAATTTTTACACAAAGCTCAAATTAAATATGATTAATCGAATGATCAATCTAATAACCAGGGTTCATACAACAATTATCATAAGAGAGATTACTCAGATGACTAGATCTATCTCAGACCTAAACTTTAATTATAAAATTGAAATTGTCATTAGTTGATAAATCATAATAACATGTTATTCTATAAAAGCAATATAAACCTAAGAATGCAAAATATACATAAAATGAGAGAGAGAGAGAGAGAGAGAGAGAGAGAGTACATCATACTTATAATGGTTCAACTTAATCGTCCTACAGTAGAAAAATACTATGACAATTATTTATAGAAATGACACAACTATTTTGATACAACATACTCTAAAAATAACTAGTTTACTCTTTTGATGCATACATCGCCTACTTCATTGTCATTGCAAAATCCACCTGATCTTTGTAAGAACAAGAGTTGGTTTTGCATTCGGCCTTCAGTTTCAATGATAACATTGCATTGTTTTTTAAAGAAAAATGTTGTACCCTAATGGTTTGGTCTAGTGACATCAGCTTAACTCAACACACTTTGACTCAGAGATATACAAAGTGCACTTTAAAAAGAATTAGTCAAGTTTTGAGCGCCATAAACAACGATTCGATAAAGTTTGTCTAAAAGCTTCTAATTGTGACTCTGATAGAAGAGATTCTGACACCACTAGAAAATCAAGAAACAGTGACGGGATTTAGAGATGGATAATTTTTTAGTCTCAAATAGAGATGGAAATTGTGACAGAAAATAAAACTTGAGATCAAAATTAAAATTTTGATATCTTAGATGGATTTTAGAGATAGATAGATCCCCTCTCTAATTTGATTATGTCTCTAACACCGTCTCGAAGACATAAAATTTTATTTTTTATTAATTATTTATACATAGACAAATGCAAATAATTTTATATCATAATATTTGTTTTATTTTCGTCTCTATCTTTACAAAATTCTAGAGACCGAACTTATAGCATAATTTTATTTGAATTCACAAGGATCATAGAATATGAGCATTAAACTATACATGTATATATAACAATCATATTATAATGTTAACTAGTAAGATATTTATGCTTCCGCACGAGTGAATTTATTTTGATATTGTAGAAATATTATTTTTTAAATTTACATATGAAAAACTCATTTTTATTGAGAAAATACAGTGAAAATTATGAAATCAAAATATTACAACACATAATATGATTATACAAAATATAATGGTAAATTTGAGAAAGAATATATACACATATGTTTTAAATTGAATAAGATAATTGTAAAATAAACAATTATTATATAAATTCAATTGTATTAAATGATAATAATAACTGTGACATGGAGAAAGAAAAAAATTTACATTTGAAAATAAGAGATTTGTCTTCAACTAAAAGTAATAATTTGATAATGATTAGTAAGATAAAAAATTAGTTGTATAAATGGTAGATTTTAACACAAATAACTTCCTGCAAAGTATGACAAAGGCATTCACTATTGCGGCATTGTAGCCAAAAGGAATTCATGTATCCATTCATTTTCCAATAATCATCCTTATCAACCAATACATGTTGTCAATGATATTATGGTTTTCTTACTGACGTGCAAGAGACAAGGATTTATAATACACTAAAACATCCCACTGAAATCGTCTCATAATTTATAGGAAAATATATAGGCACTTTTGAAATCTCCAAGAGAATATTTCAGAGTTGAGTACATGAAAATAGTGTTCATTTCCATAAATATTTTAATGAAACCTCTTCTCTTTGCTTGCCATGTCATTACAACAACATATGCAAATAATTAAAAATGATAAGTGAGTAAATAATTATAACATATTTTGTTGTCTTTTTATGTGGTATAATGCTCTAATCAATGACGTATTTATCTACTAACAACTTACCATTACAAAAGTGTATTTATCTATTTTCTTTAACAAACAAATCAATTTTACTGATCAAACGATGCTTTATTGAAGTTTCGATGAAGGTTATCATGAGTCAATTTTCACCGCTGAGGCTGCACATTAGAAATGCAAAAGTTTGAACCATGTAACATAAGAAAACATTCAAAATCCAATCACAATTGTTCAAATCAAATGTAGTACCAGAAAAATTTTCTTGTATGTATCAACAGTTTCTTGAGGATCCACTTTTGTCTGTGTACGTATAAGCATCAATCTTGTTCATCCCCTACAAAAGAAACATTTTCATTCACAAATGAGTTTATTTTATGTCTAAAGAGATAGTAGTCATACTTCTTTTTAAAATGCATTATTGTCTTCCATCACTTGAATAAGACCAATATGAAATCTGACATATGAAGATAGTGCAAATCAAGAGAAAACTCTTACCTCCAAGTGTAAGCTTCAATCTATATCTAAGCTTTACTTGAGACAGTAAGCTCACAATGAACCTGCCAAAGAAATTCTCAGCATTGTTAGAAGAATCTAATATAAAATAATCACATTGATAAATGATACAAATTACCTATTATATGGAATAATGAGTTCACCCAAAAAAAACACTTCTCCAAATTTCAAAATGATTCATAACACAAACAAAATATAAAAAGAAACATGAACCTTAATTTCTTTAATTCCAATGATTCTATCCAAACTCTATAATAATAATAGTAATATGCCAAAATAGGGTCAAAGGGATATAAAAAATGAAATAAGATTAATGGGCTTTGCCAGTGTACATTGAGAAATCCAACTTAAAAATAACTTAAAGTGAGTGTGGATTTATCAACCACATTGCTCTCCTTAAACTCTTCAATCACCAAACTCTTGCGTTTGCACCAACACGAGTACTTACCGATTGGTCCGTTATTACCAGTAACTCAATCATGCTCATCAACTTTAGTCAATGTCATCCTTTGTTCCGGGTATGCAGATCACAACACTACACATATAAGGTATATGTCCAATATTAAACTCATGAGTGAACCTGCACAATCACAAAATATAGTGAAGAAAGTTATAAAAATTTTAAAATATAAGAAAAAAATTAATCACCATGTAACATTATGGAAGAGATCTCTCCCGCTTCAATAATTTCCCCTGTATGCTTAATCCAACTTAATAAATCAATGCCATTACGGGCCAGTTTTTTTTAGCATTAAAAAGATGGATTTTTTCTTTGTATTTTTAAAAATTGATTTTATGAAACCGTTTTTTAAAATATTACAAGTTTTTTAATATTCGTTCTTTATAAATTGTGAGATTAGTTTTGACATCCTATAAGATAAACATACATTGTTGAAAACATAGTCAAACTCACAAATTTTCAAAAAGTGGTCTTTTAAAAAGGATTGTTATAAAAAGCTATTTGAAATAGCTTCAAAATTAAGGGTTTTTTTAAATTTTGATATCAAATTTTTTTTTGTGGCTAAAATAATGAATGATCTAAAATGATATTTTAAGAATAAATATTCAAACAATTTTTTTTTTTTTAATTTTTATGAAAAGTTTCTTTGTAAATTTTTTTTATACAAAATAATATTACACTATAAAAATCATTTTTTAAAAAAAGGCAAAACAAACGGGCCCTACATAGCAGCATTAAAATGGTATAACAACAAGTCATTCCACTCATAGTTGATGAGATCAACTCGTTCAAATCACCAACTGCAACAAACAATCGCACATTCTCAGTACTTACAAACATCAACAACATAAGCGGCAAAATCTAGCATAAACCGTACCCATGGTTCCATTAGGGAGAAAATAAGCCCTAAAGTAAAAATAAAATTAGAATGAAACAAACAATCTATTAGAGGGTGTCGCACCCCAAAATTTACCCTCCTTATCATAAGTTTTCTTGGATTTTTTCTTGCAAGGATATGAGTTCAAAAATGTGGACTTATCGATGTCTTGACTCTAAGTTGGTTTGCCTTTTGGCCGGGTATATGACTAAAATTCCCCATGCTTGAGATGAGCTGTAGTACAATGGTTGGAATCGCGATCGTCACTTTCTTGCTTAATTCATCTGGTGTTTTGAGTCAAATTTGGAAATTGAAGTTTGAATTTGAGAACGTTTAGAATTTGAGTTTATGGCGGATTATTTGATACATTAAGTTTTTGATTCGTCTAAAAACTTATATGTTTATTTAATACAAGCAATGAAATATCTCATCATGCTTTATTTTCAACCAAGATTATTTCAAACGATGGTTCAATTGGTTCAAGAGATTTAGAGCGAATATTGTGTTCGGATTCAAAGTGGTAACTCAAGAATGAAAGTGCCAGATTCATTGTATTGAATTTCTTAGAATTCATAATTTATGGTGTTCATCATTTATTCCGTTACGAATACTTCATTTTGGGCTTCTTTCAAATTCATGATGTATGCAAATACTTGAGTTCTAGACCAATTTTGTACACTGCAGCTTTATACGCCTAAGTTCTATGTTAGTTTCGCATACGAGAAGAATACGAGTTGTTATGATTAAAGATTCTAATTGGTACAAGTCTATCCAAACTCAAGTCACCTTTTCATTTACAAGGTTCAAAAGTACAATGGAAAGGCTTGAATATATTTGTTTCGAGTTACTTCAATGTTGCGTCAATTTTATGAGTTGTGTAAATTGTGCCATTTTCACGTATCAATTCAAACTCTATTAAAATTTCACATAATAATTTAGGTTTGTTACAAGTAATGGTGGAATTTTACAAGTTCAATGAAGTTACAATGGTATCAACTCGAATTACATAAGAAACCGATTTTGTTACGAGATCCTCAAGTTTCCTCCGAGCCTTGTTTTCTTCACTCGACTTCGCCATTTACAATCCTCCAAGTCCGTCCAAGCTTTGCTAAAGTGCTGCCCGTCTGCGTTTCTAAGCGTTCTCACCGTGTTACATGAAAACAAAGAGAAATGGTTAGCAAGCAATCAAAGATCGAAACATAAACATGAAATAGAAACGCGAAATTATAAAAGAATTATTTGTCAAGGATCATCATTAGGCGTTGGCGGGAATCAGGTTAATTGATAAGCCTCAGAATCTTAAAGATTAATCATCGGCGAAACGGCTTGCTTGCAAATCGCGGGCTAACCCGGTTCACAAGAAAGCATAATAAAGCAACGGTTTCGATTCCCACAAACAAAAAACAAAAGCAAATCGAGGCAACAATATCCAACAGCATAAACCGAGACAACAATATCCCACAGTTTGCAGCATATAAACATTATAAATCCAAGGCCACAGCAAGCATAAGACAATTTAAGTCCTAAAAGTCAACATGACAGACAGCATACATCAGTTCATAATGTATTTCCAGCAAGGCAGCAAGTGTGATTAAAGGCAACAGGGTCAGCAAGAAAGACAAGGGTCTTGGTTATCAGCATAATCAGTACCAACAGTATCAAAACCAAAGAGGAAAATTAAGCAATACAAGTAACACCCAACAACAGTAGCATAAAAAAGGAAAAGAGTGAATTCAAAGAGGTTTTTCACCAAAGGTAAAAAGGAGTAAAAGCAAAAAAACAGCACTGATGGTGAAAGTTTCTGAGCAAAACCAAAACAATAAGTATAATATCTGCTCTATCAGTTTCAAAAGGAGATAAGAAACAAAAAGTATCAGTTCAGTAGACCACATAGAGGATAGCAGATCTGTTCTCAAGAGAGGAAGAGTAGTATTTTGTTCCAGCAGATTAAAAAGAAGAAGGCATCAGTTTTTTAAAAAGACACATAGTTTTGTTCTCAGGAGGCCAGCAGAACAAGCATCCATGGTTTAACCAAAAAAAACAACCATCGTAGCATTTGGTCAAGAAACTATTTTTCAAAACCCAAAAGCCAGAGCCATTTTTTCCAAACCAGAAATACACGTTTGTTCTAAACCCAGTTCTAATCCCAGAAAACCAGAGCAAACATAGGATAACTCACCATTTTCCCTAACCAATAGCCTTCAGTTCCTACTTTTTTCAGAAATCCTATTTTGATATTCGAGAAAGAAGAAGAAGAAGCTTAGAAAGGTCTCACCCGTTACGACAAGGTACAGATTCGCGGCCTCTATGTGTTTCAAAACACTTTTCAATCTGTCCAACAATCAGTCCCAACAACCTGTATCAAACACAGAAAACAAATCGAAAATCAAAAGCAACATCAGAAATCGAAACATGCAACAGAGATAGAGAGGGACAGATCGCCGACGGCGAGAGAGAGACAGGAATCGCGGCCGAACAGAGAGCCACGGCGATGAGGGTCAGAGAGATAGCGCGCGGTGAGAGGGAGGAGACCGAGAGAGATAAGAGCGGCGGATGAGACCGAGAGATGAGGGCGGCGGATGAGATCGAGAGAGAGATCGCGAGCGGCTGAGGAGATCGCGATGAGAATGGAACGCGAGAGAGAGACAGACTTTGTTTTTTCGTTTTTTTTTTGTTTTAATTAGTTTATAATTAGTTATTATTAATACTACTATTGTTTTCTTTATTATTATTATACTACTATTAATATTATTATTACTACTATTATATCATTATTATTATCATACTTGTTTATTATATTATTAATATTATTATTATTATTATTATTATTATTATTACTTTTATAGTGTTATTATTACTAATATTATATCATTACTAACATTTACTATTATTACCTTTTTTTTTAACCATTATGTATCATTATCATCATTATTTACCACTATTATTATTAATAACAAATATTATTATAGTTCTTGTTTTTCAACCAATAAAACATTTGATATACCCCCAAATACAAAAAAATAGTAATAGTAGTGTTAGTTAGTTTTTTATTTATTTATTATTAGGAAATTTTTAGCATTTTCTTTTCTATTTTATTCCCCATTTGTAAATTTGTACCCCCATTTCCCACATGATGTAATAGCTAGTAAATATTTTTTATTGCTTATTATTTAATTATTAGTCACAAAGCACAAACAAAATATTTTTAAACTAATACTCGTGCGAGCCATTTTTAACCCTGAGTTGACAAAGCTTTGATGCGTCACAAAGGCCACACAACTGTGCACACACCACGCTTGCTCTTGGGCTTACAACGAAACTTTGATTGATTAGTTAAACATTATTTAATTATCTAATTAGGTTATTTAAAATTGATTAGTCTACCTAATTAATTTTATTAAACTAATTACTTGATTAAGTTTCGTTTAATTAGTCGATTAAATTTATTTTGTGCATGCACCTACACAATATAAATTGTCTTGTTATTTGTGCGAGCCACCTTGTATGGGCTTTTAATTTATTTACTCGCTTTATTTCATGCTTGTATACAATTAATCGTTTATTTCCGTTATCACTTAATTAACCATAACCAGCTTCCATTTCATCTCAGCATGCGTATCAGAATACTTTCGCAATTAAAATTTCAATCCTCGATTCAACGTCGAGTGCATTTTCAAAATCCTTTTTCATAATAAAGTACAAGTTTTTTTAGTCGTTGGACGCTAGACTAGTTGCTAAAAAACTTGTCCCCCAAACAAACTTTAGTCTTTAAGTCGTTGGACGCTAGACCTGTGGCTTAAAGACTCCTAAATAACGTGAACTCGTTTCACTTCACTTTTTCTCAAGAAAACTTTTGGGTGATAGACGACTCGTGCGAGCATTCGTTCCTCGGGTTTCTAGTATTTGAATCGTGAGACGCTAGCCTCGTTGTTCGGTACTTTTTCATCCATATAAAAAACAATTCAACTCATTCAAATTCTTTTATCGCTCGTATGCAATCGTAAAAAACTCTTTTCAGATAAAGAGGGTGCAATAGTCGTTTCAAACACGAACGAGGACTTAAGCTTTTCAAACAAACAAAACAAGTCCTAGTTCAAAGTATTTGAAATGTCTAAATGCACGATTTTTCTTATAAAATCAATACAACAAACTTAAAACCTTTTTAAGAGGAACTACAGAGTTTTGACTTTCCCATTGCACAAGGGAATATGTAGGCACACGGTTCCGAAACCGTGCCAAACTCAAAATAATAACAAACAATTCTTTTTTTCTTTTAGCATTCATAACTTAGCAATAAACACACACACAAACGCGTAGAATTAAATGGGTCCCATCGAGTACGATGGATGTAAGGGGTGCTAATACCTTCCCCTTACATAACCGACTCCCGATCCCACTTTTTTGGTCACGTAGACCGCCTTATCCGCTTGTTTGGGGTTTTATCTATATTTTCCCGTTCTTTTTAGAACAAATAAAATTAGGTGGCGATTTCACTCTTTTCGAGAATTAAAAGATTTTTGAAAATCGAGTTGCTTCAGAGGGAAATAAACAATAAATTATTTTTAAGAAAAACTATGGAGAATGAAAGATTTAAGTTGAAAGAGTCTTACTTGATGAATTAGAATCGTATGCTTAGAATCTGAAGGCCGTGAAGTTTGAACTTCATGTGCTTCTTCTTCAAAACAAACTTTATCAAAGACATCTTCACATGAGTCTTCATCTTCTTTTGACTTTTGGGTTAAGGAGTTGAGCGGACGAGGCAGATATGGGTTCGTCAATAGGATAAGGACGAGGGGGCGGCAGCGATCTAGGGTTGGGAAGAGAGGCCAGAGAACATGGAAGAGAAAAAGGATGAGTTCGTGCAACAAAGAGAGAAAGAGAATACGTAAGGTTTGGGATGGAATAGAGAAAGAGAATTGTAAATTTTAATTAAATAAGGGTTTGAGCTGACAAGTGTCAAATGATAATTGGAATAGTAGAAAAGTGGTAAGGTAATTTTTTTAGTTAACATTTTGTAGAAATTGTAGTGCAACTTTTTTTAGTAAAGGGCAATAATGGAAGTTTGGTCAATTGGTTAGTATTTGTTAGATAGTAGACAAGGACTTTTACATAATACTCATTCTTTCTACATGGCCAATAAATGTCGGGCAATAAACCTTTAGTTAACGGATCCGCTATCATTAACATTGTACCAATATGTTCAAATGACACCTTTTATTTTTGCACTTCTTCTTTCATTGATAAGTACTTCAATTCCATGTGTTTAACACCTTTAGAATTATCACAATAAATTCTTAGCAGTTGATAAGTGTCAAAATATCGATATTTTTAGTGTAAATATGTGACACTTATCATTCTATTTTTGTGTAATAAATCCCAACTTTTGTGTAAATACTAGTATAAACGCATTCTTTTATAAATACTATTATTTTGAAAGTTTTATCCCATTTTTGAAGGATTTATCGCATGGTTGAAGCACTGAGCGTTCGAGATCGAATAAAGCTTCAAACACACGATTTTAAGCAATTCATCAATGAATAAGGCTCAAATTAAGGATGATAAAAATCTTATATTTGGTTGATATTTAGTCATAAATATATAGGTAATTTAATAATATTTCCAACGCTTCATACCGGGCGCAAATCCGAGTTACGGTTCTCAAATTTTGGCGAAAACAAGAAGCTAATTTTTTTCAACACAACACAGACCGCGCTGAGCGCCCACAGACCGGGATAAGCACGCCTTGCGATTTCAAAACTCATTAAAAGGGGAGAAAAACACAAATTTTAGGTTATGATTGGGTATTTTTGGTACCAATTCATCAAGCCTTCAATTTATTTGGTCTAGAGAGCTTAGAAAACAACATGGGAGCTTGCAATCGGATGATCCAGAGTCGAATATCTCGTCGATTGGTGTTGACAAATCAAGAAATGTTTGGTTCCTCTTATTATTTTCTCTTTGTAATCTCTATTTGTTGGGTTTATATGTATATTTTCTCTAAACTCGTGTATATTTGTCGCCCATGACGTTATATAAAGCTTGCTTTACAAATTTGTGTTGGCTGTTATCTTAGGGTTTTACCTTGTGTTAGGGATTTGAGTTGTGATAGACATATACTGCTAAGATTCTTACCTAGGATGATTAACTATTAGTTTCTGAACGCTAGACATAGATTTAGAGCTGACATTCACTATGGGTATCAGAGATTAATGCCTCTGTGTTGGTTGTGTCGGGTGAGACATCGTCGATGCGAGTCACCTGGTTGACTTCTGTGTTGTTAAGGTAGGTGAGGGATCACTACTGAGGTGATGCAGTAGGATTCTCAATTTGGTTTAGAAATGACTTAGGTTGTGAGGGATACGTGATGACACAGACGAGTATCGTAGGTTGAGTATAACTGGACGATAGGTTTAAGTTTGTGACGGGTAATGTGCATTCATTCCGGACAAGTTGTATATCATTTTTTATACTTTTATTTGCATTTAATTTATGTTTATAACTTTTCTTTACAACCCATGTAACCCCAAACTCATTAACAAACGATTTATCGAACGGCGAATCAATAACCAATCTCTGTGGACATGATACGATATAACCTATCACCCGGTAAAAATAATACTTTACTTTTTGACCTTTCCGCTATACTGCTGCATCAGCAGTCTAGCTATATTATCGACAATACCAAGGCCTAAGATGAAGTTCCACAACCACAATGATTGATTTATGGCCTCAAAGCATATCGCAAATTCTGCCTCCATAGTAGAAGTAGCAATGGTGGACTACTTTCCATTCTTTCGTAATATTTCTCCTCTCGTTAGAAGAAAAACATATCCAAATGTTTATTTTCTTGAGTCGACATATATCCAACAAAGTCTGAATCTAAATAGCCAACCACTTCAAGGTGGTTTGATCTTCTTTATGTGAGCATGAAATAATATATATATATATATATATATATATATATATATATATATATATATAAATGATAGTTTTTAATTTAAATTGAATTCTTATCAAATCATTGTTAGAATAATAATGCAAGTGTGAGTAAGTGTGAAAATAGTCTCACATTGGATAGAAATGTGGAGACTTGATCATATATAGGTTGGAGAAACCATTCACTTATCACCTTAAGATTTTAGGTGGATAAATGGTGTGTCTCTCACAAAGGTGTCTATTCCTCAAGTTTGTATTAATAATTCGATTCACGACGATTCTTGTCCGATTTTCAATTTTGATTTCAATTATTCTCTCATCTCTTTCTTCTTCCATAATTTGTATCATTGTATTCGGATTCATGACATCAATTTTTGTCGGTTTTTGATTCTTGATATTAATTATTCTCTCCTGTCTTTCTTCTTCCTTATATGTATCTTTGATGAAGAAGATACTTTTACATATTAATTTCTGGCATAAATGTGTATTTTTATAGGCATTTTATTTCAACAATTACATTTTATCTTAAAAGTCATGTTTCAACAATCATGAAGAGAGAGGAGAAATTTAAATTTTGAATTTTAAAATAAAACTCTATTGACTTAATTATCTAATTACTAAAATAATCATCACAGCCAAACTTTTATTTATGTGAATTACATTTAATCCAATAGAAAGAATAATTTTTAAAACCACTCCAACAAATACGAGACACTCAAATTTGAGAGAATTTGTGTAAAGGATTAGATTGCAGATTTCTGATAGAATATGAGATTATAATTAAGTATTAAAATTTATTTAAAATATATTGATAGTAATTTTAATATTTAGGTCTTTTAATTATTATCCATTAGTACCATTATATATATTGAGACATTAGAGTATGAAAGAAATCAAATGAATGTTTATTTTTATTAACAGTAAATAAAATAAAAGGTCCAAATATTAATAAAGGCCCAATAACAACAATTAAAATTACTAATAATATAAATTGTAAATAAATTTAAATACTTAAATATAATCTTATTTTCTATCAATTGCTCTTATACCCAACTGATCCTGATTATTTCTACTTATAAATTATTTGTGGTCTAACAAATTATTGTCCCTTTCTTAACATGAAAGCTTAAAAAAAATTATAAAATGGTCAGGAATAATGAACTCTTATTGTTAGACAATATTTTACGTGACAAATTTACTAAGTATGATTAAATAACAAAACAACCAATTAAGTCACCTAAGCGACAATAACTTTATTAATTTTTATATGGAGTGCTTAAGTTTTATACATTATAAATTGATCAAATATTATTCTATCTATCAAGTAAAAGGGGAAAATGACTGGAATTCTAAAGTCATGCGTTGTGTTTATATTTCTTTTCTTATTTTTTGTTGCATCAAAGGGTGATGGTGAGCTGTTTTATTTATTTCAAATTTTTATTTTTTTTTAGTTACTTATTTGTTTATATAGAAAATATTTTGTTTCATTTTAATAATACAAATTTATTATCTTTTCTATTATAGGACTTAAGAATTGTGAACAAGATCTAAGGGATTGTGAACAAGATTCTGATTGCAAGTGCATATTGCACGAGATAAGCAAATGTATTAATGGTTTCTGTAGATGTGTTACCGTACTTGCACCGATGACTATAACTTCTTGAATGGATGAATAAGTATCAAGATCTATGAATATTATATTCTAAGACAATAATAAATAAATAAATAAATAAAATAACAGAAAATATTATTAATATGGTCTTCTATTTCTTTAATTGAAGAAGTATCTATGTGACCTATTTTATTCAAATTACCAAGGTGTATTTTATTAAATTACATTTAAATTTTAAAGTTATTTTGATGAAATTTTCTGAGGAGAGAAATAAAAGGAGGAGATCGTATACGCTTGTATCCGTGTGGATGATCGTTTGAGAAGATTGCAAATTCTATGACGCCAAAGGGGCGGACATATCGGTCATATGTTACGGCAGGACGATCGGTGAAGAAGGTGAAACTCAACAAGAAAGCAATACGAAAATCTCAACATGAAGAGCAGGGAGAAGATTTCTGAGTATATCTCAAGAGTGATTCTGATCACTAATTAGATGAAGGCTTGTGGAGAAACTCTTTCTGAACAAGTAATTATAGAGAAGGTTCTGAGGTCACTTACTCCTCAGTTTGATTACATTGTTGTTGCTATTGAACACTCTAAAGATCTGGAAACCATGAAAATTGAAGAGCTGCAAAGTAGTTTAGAAGCACATGAGTTGCGCTTGACTGACAGAACTTCTGAGAGGGAAGTAGAGCAGGCTCTAAAAGCTTCTATTATCAAGAAGGACCGTTTTTGGTGATAAATTCCAAGTCGAAGCTTTATCTCGATGAGAAACATCATAAGGAAAAGATAGAGAAAGGTTCAATGTTATCGTTGCATACTTGACCACTTTGCAGAGATTGTTGGTCAAACAAAGAAAGAGAATCAAGAAGAAAAGATAGCCGAGATGACTCGATGATGAACCCGTGCTATTGATGACTTATGAATCAGAGAACGAGGTTATCATTTTCCGAATCAAGGGATGAAGATGACTAAGGAGTGTCTCTTTATGAGTCGAGTCGAAAATGAGATTGAAGAGTCGGTTGAAACTTCGAGAAGAGTTAGAAATTGAAACTCGAGAAGTGTCAAGTTGAAACTTCAAGAAGAGTCGAAATGACTTTGTAGATTATGAAGACGAGTCATAACTGAGGTTTCGAAGAAGAGTTTGAGTTAGAATCTAACTCTGAAACTAAAGCCAAGTCAGAATCCGAAGGTAATTCTGAGTCAGAAGATGAGTCAGAAGATTCTACTTCTGAAGATGAGTCAGAACACGAAGGTTTTGAAGATGAGTCAGAACATGAAGGTTCTGAAGATGAGTCAGAACATGAAGGTTCTAAAGATGAGTCAGAACATGAAGGCTCTGAAGATGATTCAGAAACAAAAGGTTTTGAAGAAGAGTTAGAGTCAGAACATGAAGGTTCTGAAGAAGAGTTAGAATCAAAACATGAAGGTTTTGAAGAAGAGTTAGATTCAGAAGATGAAGAATCTTTTGGAGACTCTGATCCAGATTCTTATGATGATCCAGAATCTAGTGGTGATCATGCTTCTGGAAGGGAAAACTCTGAAGACATAGGTTTTGGAGGACAAGCTTCTGGAGGTGATCCAATTTGTCATGCTTTTGGAAGGGAAAACCCTAAAGAAGTAAGTTATGGAGGACAAGCTTCTGGAGGTGATTAAACTTTCGGTGGAAATCATGACTCTAAAGGTGGACCTTCTGAAGGTAGTCCAGCCTCTAATGGTTGTCATGATTCTGAAGGTGGAACTTCTAAAGCAAGAGCTTCTAAAGGCGATCCAACTTCTAAAGGTGATGTTTTTGGAGAAGGTCCAGAAGTTAACAAAGATGGAACTTATGGTGGAAGTAAAAATTCTGAAGAAAGTCCAGAAAGAGATACGATTGCAGAATCAGAAGGAGAAGTTCTCAAGAAAGAAGAACTTGAGGCTTCAGAAGGAAACAAGACTTGGAAGTTAACTGAGCTTCGAAGGGAGAAGAAAGCCATCAACGTCAGATGGGCTTTTAAGGTGAGGTTTAAGCCAGATGGATCAGTTGGCAAGAACAAAGCAAGGCTAGTGGCCAGAGTTTTGGTTCAGAAACCTGGACTAGACTATTTTGAGGTGTTTGCTCCTGTAGCTAGGCATGAAACAATTAGATCGGTGATTGCTTTAACTGCGAACAGAAGTTGGCCGCTTGATGCATTTGGATGTGAAGTCAACGTTTCTGAATGGTCCATTACAAGATGAGGTATACATGTCACAACTTCTTGGCTTCATGTAAAAGAATCTGGAAGGGATGGCGTATAAGCTACACAAAGATCTGTATGGATTGAAGAAAGCACCCAGAGCTTGGACTCAGAAGATTGATTCATTTTTTAAGAAGCATGGGTTTCTGAAATGTGAGATGAAGTATGGTGTGTATGTGAAACATTCTGGGAGCAATATGATTCTAGTGTGTCTTTATGTTGATGACATATTGCTTACAGGGAGTTACAACCAGAAGAAGAAACCTTCAGATGTTCTGATGAAGGATGTCGAGACTAAACACCTTATCCGTTTGAGGGATGGAATTGGTGTTGTGGTTTTTAATGGACATGAATTAAGGGATGGTGTTGTGAATAATTCATGTCAGAAGTTCTGGCGCTAGCCAGAAGCTGAAGTTCTAATGTTGTTAGAAGTTGTTGAACTTCTAAGGGCGGTTTTGTAACTAGCCAGTATGTCGAGTAGGAGGGACATAACAGGCGCAATTTACGGTGGAACGAGTCTTGGATTAGCTCGATCTATGTCGAGCAGGGTATATACGATACGGGCAATTGGGAGCCTCGAGTATGCCTCTGAGGTCAGGCAGGTCGACAAAATTAAGGGAGGAAAGGCCTGCCCTCTTTCGGGAAATCCAAAACAGTAGCGCCCAAGTCGTCGTATCATCTTGTGGATGTGATGACTTGATCTCTTGGGAGAAGTCAAAATCGTTTTGTTCGAGAGCACGAGGGGTTATCGAGGAAGCGAGAAGTTGGAGAATTCATAGAGTTTTGTCAATATGGCCTTGAGCCACGTGAAATGACTGCTGGTAGACCTAGGATTAGGGGGAAATGATGATTTCCCTAGGTACTAGGTAGGAGCAGACCCACACATTCAGAGGGGGCTATAAAAGTTGGAGGGTCTTCTCATTCATAACTTTTCGTTTCTTATTTAACGTGATTATTTCCGCTTGTTCTTGCTCGACTCTTTCGTCTATCAATCCGAGGAGCTACTTACGCGGTGGTCGACGTCATCTTCGTCTCCCAGATCATGATTTGCCTAATTTTTCAATTTACTCCATCTGCAAATGGTATGTTTTTGATCTGTTTACAAGGATTTATCTGTTTAGACTTGAGATTTGGCTTGTATATAGAGATATATGCGGTTAGGATTTATATTTTTAGAGTTTTTTCTTGTGGTAAGCGGTTGCTCCGCCTCTTTCTGGAAGTTTATGCCACCTGGATTAGTTATTCGTGATTGGTAATCTAGGTCTAAGCGTTCCTCGCTTTAGGGAGGGATTTTGGCCGAGGATATGATCCTTGTTCATCTAAGCCCTTTCACTTGATTAGTGGTGGAAGGGTGGTTTTGACGTTGATGTCGAGCTCACATATTCCCTATGCTTTTCAGGTGACATGACGAGTGATAGCGAGGATGTTCGTGAGGGTCATGAAGGTTCGGGGCAAACACCTTCTGGATCTACTTCTATTGAGTGGAGTGGCGAGAGTCTACCCTTGCTTGAGGTCGAAGAGAGCCCCCCTACGGTAGAGGTTGACGAGACTGATGAGGACAACCCCGAAGTCTGGGCGTATTCCGATGCGGTGAACCGGGCCACCCAGTTTCTGGATAACTCAAACGAGGTGTTTGCCTAGGTGAGCTCGTAAGCTGCGCCCGAGGTTCCTGGGGGAGATGAGGCGACCTTGGAAGGCTGGTCAGAGCATATTCTGGAGGAAGATGATCGAATCCTCGAGATACGAGGCTCGTTATATCTGCTTATGACGGATGGTTTCAGAATTGGGTTTTCGAGTACCCTTCACCGATTTCGTGTGGTTATCTTTCGTGATCTCCGTTTTGCTCCATCACAACTTCACCCTAATTCTATAGGCTTTATACGGGCCTTCGAAGTTGTCTGTGAATATTTGGAGGTGTGGGCCACCCTCGAGTTGTTCTTTTATATCTTTTGTCCGCCGAGGAGTTCACAAAATGGATGGGAAGGTTCGATGGGATTGTGTCATTGAAGCATCGTAACAAGATGCTTTTCAAGGCATATCAAGAGTCCGTCGATTTTTAAGGATAAATTTATGCTTATTCACCGGCTTCCGATTAGGCGATGCAACGGTTTCGTAGTCCCCGCTTAAAGGGATGGGACCCTTCTTATAACGAACAAGGGAATGTAAATGCGCCCATCGTGAAGTCTGTTTTGGTGGTCAGAAGCACTTCGACAAGACTTCAGATTTCTATGTATGGGCTCGAGGCGAGCTGAGTGACGAGGATCTGTCCGGTTTCAAGAGGCTATTGGTGTTTGTTATGGGCCCTCGCTCGCCGACGGGAGAGGGGAAGCCGCCTAGATAAAGACGGGGAGGAGATCTCCGATCCTGGTCTTATAAACGTTAGAGACCTCCTTGCCTGCGGGGATCCTGGGGACTATTTGGGTATATGTTCTATATTCATTACCTTGCTTTGCCATTTGAATGTTTAATTTTAGGCTAATTTGTTTCTTTGTTTTGCGATAGGATGAATCGACCATGGAGCGGGTGGCTCGGCATTGCTATGAGATGAAGGGAAAGAGACGGTTCTTCTCCGATGAACTAGGAACGGTCGGTGCGACTAGATCTGAAATTGCCTACTTGCCCAAAGAAGAACTCTATCTCCCCAGCAGGTGACGTCGATGCTGAAGAGGACACGGGCTGAAATAGATCTGACTAAGGAAAAGGAAAAGGGGAAATTTACCCTTCCTCCTTTTTGGCATGAAAAGAAATATTTCAAGACCGCAAGTGTGGTCCTTCCTCATTTCGAGAAGCTCATGCTTCGAGGGTCTCGATCGCCTGCCCAAGAAGGCTTTAGTCGAAGATACGGGCGTTGCAGGATCCTCGAAATGGCTGCCTATGCTAAGCAAAATCAACCCCGTGATGTGAATTAGGTCACCAAGGCCAAGTTGAAAGAGGTCGAGAGGAGGGAGAGGAAGCTCTAAGAAAAGCAATGGAGATTATAAGTGTGATGGTCAAGAAA
>CM038792.1:181055475-181116958 GCA_021764765.1 Vicia sativa
AAATCTCAATCACATTATTTACATCGAAGGTATACACCTTCTTTGGGAATTTGTCACTTTTCTCATTTTCAACAATTTCTTTCCCTTTTGTAGGAACTAATAGTTTACAAGTGAGGTGGAGCTGCTTTAATTGGCGAGATCAATTTTGACCTCTTATATTCAAGGTATTCTTCATTCCTCGGTTTTGACATAGGAAATTCCCTTCTTATTACTTTTAAAAGCCCTGGCCTTTTTGACCTTTAGTCTTCGACTTGTCGAACTCTGTACTAATTGAGCCATGTCCCTCAAGTATTGTATGTCTAATTTCTTTGAATAGAATAGTCAGACAGCGGCCATTTCGACTAACTCATGTTCGGGAACTACTTGAAGCATCTAGATTTCAAAGTGCGAACCTATTAGAATAATCATCTATTGGTTGATAAATTTCCTCTTAACACGGCTAGTTCCTTGGACTTATTTTAGATTGTCCCATGTAGAAGCATTCATGGAATAATCTCTAAGAGGGTCAAGTATCTATGGATCCGAGGCAATGTGGTGAACCATGTAAAAGCATTCTTAGTCGGGGAACTTGGGAAATATTTAATCCTAAGGTTCTCATTATTTGCTATGTCTCCTGCTTCGTCGGATACGGCTATATTGTTCATTGATTCATTGGTATCGGTAAACTTCATAAACTTAGGGATCTTATATCCCTTGGTAATCGATGTGCATTACATAATACGCTATAGGAGGCATAATTTGGCCTTCTAATCACAATATTAAGACCGTTTTGGGCCATAATCCTTTCTATCATGGTGGTTAAATTATTTTGCCAAGATGTTGTCGTTTGAATTCTATGAGCATTGCATCAATCTTGATTCGACCCACCATGACAACTCCTCTAGGTTGTTCTTCTCGAAAGGGACTTCTTGCCTTTCGACCCTTGCTGGTTCCATAACTCCCTTTATGGTTCCTCTCGAATCAACGGGGCATCTAACCTTCGATCCTTGCATTTGGTTCTATAAATCCCCTTTGTGGTTCTTCTCGAATCAACTGGGGCATATAACCTTGTGTCCTTGCCCCAAATTAACCACCTCTCTGGTGGTCTATAGGGTGGGTCATCAACAATTATTCTATGATAGTATGTTTGCTCGAACCAATGCAGTTACTGTCTACGCCTTTTGGCGGAGAAGAAATCTGTTATTCGACTCATATTATCCATGTTTTCTCTTTTGTCGATTACATTTTGTACTATTGGCGAAGATCTCTTGCATAGTTTGTGCTAACACTCCTATCATATTATGGTTACTATCATCCATTAATTGCCTAAAAGCCATCAGATTTTACGTGGTTAGGATAGTAATGTACTATAACCTCTTGACCCATGGTTATTTGTCATGAATTGATTAGCCCCGGATCGGGATCCTAATTGGTGGCGTATTCGATGTCGAAGTGTGCAAACCTGCCATAAAAGATGTTGGCATCCTAAGAGATTTCGGTCTATTGCCATCGGGTGGTCTAGTTGGTGGTGGAGTGGCGAAATGGGTTTGTGTCTGATGGTGGGACAAATCCCCGAGGATAACGTGGTCCTGTGTTTCCTAGGATCGGTGTTAGTTGACATGCCACTTGTTCCATTCGTGGCCACCTCTTGGTAGAGGATGCAACAAACTGTGTGTTCGGGGATCGCGTTAGGCGTTCTCGTCGAAGCCGAACCAGCGTTAGTGCATTATTTTGTTCCTTGATTATTATTATGTTTTCTTATGGGTAAGGGTTGGTTGCTATTGGTTATTCTACCACTTCTAAGGTTCATATAACAACGAAGACTTGACACTCGAGAAAAGAACTTTTACAATGATTATGTCTTAACAATCTTTACTTTTACTTTAAATTCAGTAACGACCAATGGTATCCCTTTGGCGTGCCAATTTGTTCTGATGATTTACGGTAAACAACCGCTAGTCCTCAAACTATCAAATAATCTTAATGTACATTATTTAATCTCTCTGGTAACTTGCGGGATCGACTAGATTGATCCTGGGGTATTAGGTCGTTTGGATGAATCTACTAGTAAAAGCGGTATTCATAGTTAAGATTTTATTTAAAGTGTTTTAGAAACATCCAACTTACTTGATTGCCATACTAAAGGAATTTAATGACATAATTAAACAGATCAATGTAAATTGGACTAAATGACTAAAGATTCGAATGTAAAAGAAGCGTTTAAATGCGAAAGAATAATGACTTTAATGTAAATACTTTAATGTAAAAGCATGAATATAAATGTTTCAATGTAAAGAACATGAATGTAAAAGGTTTACGAAATGTATATGATTCGAATAGAAGAATAACGTTTAAATGCAAGAAATAAGTAAATGACTTTGAATGTAAAAGTATTTAAATGACATTGACATGAAAATGGAAGATAAATGGGAAAGACAAAGAGTTTCTTGAATTATAAATGTTTGGTGTTATCATCGTACATTGTTCGAGCATTCGTTCCCTATCCATGTGGTATTTTGAATGTTTCTGAATTTTGTACAATAGATATGACACACGAAATCCTAACACTAAGACTTCTATTTATACTACTTGACCATAGCGGTCTTGCTTATAAGATTACTGCCACGTTCGAAGCATGTGAGCATTGCTTCTCTCTATCCTCCACGCGTCTTGACGCTCCGGTAGCATATATATTTGAATTTCTAATATCCGCTTACGTTTGAATTTCAAAGCGCTCTGGTAACCTTCGCTTTGAACTCGTTTCTAACCTTCAGACATAGTCTTGTTACCACTTTGAAGTTTCTTTAAATATGTCTTCACAATTGTTATTGAGCTAGAAGCTTGACATGTCGATCGAAGAACAATCTCTTCCATTCAGAACTATAACATTTGTTTTATTCAACAAAAACATCAATATTGCTTCATTCGAACTACATGTATCAAAATCTTCAGCCAAAATCTTCAATAGCAATGGGGGTAGCCGGATAAACAAATTGTTTGGATATCTTCATCGATGAGAATAAGCGAAATTTGTCATACCCCAATTTTTGACCTAAGATACCACCTTACATATTCATCATGCATCACTACCAATTTCGAATAGAATAGATCGTGCGTGGCTTCTAGAAGTCAAACTCGAGGTTTCTTCAAAATTTCATTTGTTCAAGATATGATCAATTAGGGTTTGAGTTTCCACTCACCTAAATTGATCTATCTTAATCAATCATCAACATTTGATCTTCAGATTCCCAACTTTTTCTCATGATCTATCATGAATCGACCAATTAGGGTTTTGATCGAGGATAGTGAATCATTGACTTTCTGCTCAATGAATGACCTATTTGCTTGGATATTGATCTTAACATCTTCAATGCAACATCTTGACCTAATTTCTTGATTCAAAACATTTCAAAGTCCATGTTTCTTCATCAAACAAATTCGAATCATCGATGAAAATTCATCTACTTTGAAAAGTCAAACTTTGACTTTTGGTCAACTTTTCAAAATCAAACTTTTCAATCATAAAACATTTCAAATAATCCATCATGATCATAAAAATCAAGAAATGTGAAAAGTCAACAAAAAGTCAAGATTTGAAAATTTCTAACACTTAGAAAATTTTCAAGTGTTAAGAAACATGGTTTTCCACTTTCTAGGCCATTTTCACCTAGATCCATTTGGATTCGAAAAAACTCAAAACATGAAAGTTGTAGCCTTGTTACAAGCTTTCAAAATGTCAAGAACTTGAAAAAACACTTTGTGTAGCTAAGGTTTTAAAATTAAACTTAGAGCTCCATAACCATGAATTATAAGTCATTTTCAAGAACTTTAAGTCATTTTCACAAACTCTCTTTCTAGAAGCCTTGTCATCACTTAGTGGATTATAAATGATAAATATCAGTTTTGAATGATTGAGGAAAGGATTGAATCAAGAGAAAAACTTAACCATGGTTAAGAAAGTTACTTTTGCATTAAATGCAAAGATTCCATTACCTCTTAACCAAGTTGCAAGTTTCCTTCAATGATAACTTTGCCAAATCATTCAGTTCTAGGCCTATAAATAGAGGTCATTTCCTCATTTTCAAAGTACTCCAAAGCTATCATAATCAAGCTTTCACTCTTTCTTTCTTGAAATTCAAGTTTCTAAGTTATAAGAGGAAATTTTGCAATCTCCAAATCTTGTAAAATTTGAGTGAACTTAAGTTTCTAACATGTTTTAAACATCAATTAGAACTTGTCTAAAACTTAAAAAACATCACAAGAAGTGATCAAACTCAGAATCATAATCAAAAAATAAAAAAACTTGCAAATGATCCCTTAACTTGCCATCTCTTAATTTGCTCGTGCTAACATTGATTTAACACTTCAAACACATTCCATACACTTCATAGAAGTAATCAGATCATCATCACGACACTAACAACTCTAAATCCCAAATCAAAACTCACTTCAAGTGGTTGCAAGTTGACTTGGTCAGAGAGTTCTAGCCATCCTCAGGACAAACTAAGGGAATGAACACATTCAGGGAGGTTCAAGGAAGCTAAAGAAATCCTTACTTTGCACCTGGAAGCTGTCTAGCTCGAACTGGTATTTCATACCAAGAGGTGAGTTTCTCAAACTTTGTGAAATTCCTGGCAGCAGATACTTGATGTCACAGAGAATGTTATGACACAGTATCTGACACTATGTTAACAATTCACACAGTAAATACAGAAGGCAGTAAATAACACAATAAGTTGTTCACCCAGTTCGGTTCTAACAAACCTACATCTGGAGGCTACCAAGCCAGGGAGGAAATTCACTATTAGTAGAATTAATTCAGGAATAAACCAACTATTTATCTCCTTCACTTAAAACCTACAATGCAACTTCAACCTAAGTCCTACTTAGATCAAGTACCTACTCACTCCCCTCAATCACAGCAGTGATATCAACCTATTGACTAATTGAATGTGAAGACACACTTCAATAAAATATCTTGATCTCGCTTCAAGCTTTCAATCAAGACAAACACTGCGTGCTTTAAAGCTTTGGTGATAAACTACCACACAAACAAATCCTAGTCCAATGCACTATTCAATTGATAGTTGCTTGGCTCACTGAGATACTAGAATTACAAAATACCAAGCTTACTAATCCTAACGATACACAAAAACAAACATTATCTCTTCAATACATTCAAAGGCGCTGACCGATTATGAGGTTGAATTCCTTTTATAGAAGCGATCCACGAAACTTGGTTTTAGGCTTCCATAAAGATAGCTAGGGTTCACTTAATTTAATCCTAAAAACATGGTCTTTTCAACAACCAATTTAGGTATAATTAAGATTAACCTAGCAACCACGTGAACATGCTTTCTAATAACGGAAAAACAATATTTAGCAGCTCAACAAACTTCACGAAAAATCTAGGAACAAGCAGTTCTGCGAGCAGAATGTCACCTGAATGTCATAACATACGCTATGACATCGGTATTTTCTATGAAATTTCCGGCCTTTAGCTTCGATTACGAAATTTGTCTTTTAACATCCTTAAGGTAGGATTTATCTTCAATCTGAATGTCATGACATTTATCATGACATTGCTAAAACTAGTTTTACCAAAATTAATGCCAACTCAAAACACTAACAAACTCCCCTTTGGCACATTTTGGCTAAAACTACTTAACCTATCAGTACATATGCGTGAGAAGACAAACTAGTTCTAAGCTTAAATAAACTAGAACCTAGAGATAAGATAAATTCTACCCATCCCACAATGCCCACAATTGCCCACATACAAAATTTAAGCAGGCCATACATTTAAGCAGGCCATACAATTCCCCGACCAACATCACACGGTGAGTTCTTCCTCCTTTTTAGCCACAGGGCCAGGAAACAATACAATTACCCCAAGCAAATAATTGAAGGAGGTACGGCCAATTGTCAAGAGTACAATGCTGTCAACAATATGTTACAATCATCCAAACAGAATTGGGAAAAAGCAACACAAGAACAAGAAAAATAACAAGAACAAATTGCGAGTTAAGGCAAAGCATGAGGGGCAAGGAACAACTCAAGTACTTTCTTCTCGGAGAAAACCTTTGAATGAAACATCTTCAAAGTCATCTTTATCAGTAGCTGCCATCTAGACATCCTTATCACCAACAGCTTCATCAGCAGCTATCCCTTCATCCTCAACCTCTGTGTCCTGCTCCAGTTGAGTGATCAGCTCTTCAAGACTTTGTTTCCTTGCTTCAAGTTCCCTACAGGTCTCTTTCAGCACAGCAATGACAGCTCCCTTGTGAGAATTGGTCTTGACTTTTGATGTCTCAGCAGATGTCATGACAAAGTCAGGAACATGCATTCCTTGAAACAACTTGTAGTGGAAGCCAAGGGCAGAAGCTCTTTTACTAACTGTATCTCCATCAACCAGGATGTCAGGATATTGATCAGTTATTATACCACACAGAAGTGAGGGAAAGGCTATTGGTCCTTTGATAGCATAGCTGTCAGCATGCTTGAGTGTCTGATAAAAAATGTAGGATCCATAGTCAAATGTAGCCTGAGTACCTACTGCATATATGAACCTTCCCAATCCATTAGAAATGGTGGATTTGTGATTGGTTGGGACCCAGTTTGCAGCACCAATCTTATGCAGTATGGCAAATTTGACACTCAACTTGCTTGCTGAGAGTTTTCCCTTTAGAGGCCATTGTCTTACTTGTTTGGCAGTGATGGTTTGACAAATCTTGTTGTCAGTTTCCTCCAGCTCTGGCTGAGTATTATCAGATCTTCCCAGGAATCTGTTAATCACATTTGGAGAAAATCTGACTTTCCTCCCTCTCACATAAATAGTCTGGTAGTCAGCAGAGTTCCTATCCCCACAGTCATTTGAGAGGTTGACAATAAACTGTCTCACCAAAACTTCATAACAGCTTGAGAGATTCACCACAATTTTCATCAGCCCTACCTTCTTAATTAAGTCAACAATTTCTTTGCATTCAAGAGAACTCTTGTTTAACTCTCTTTCCAGAGCCACCCTCTTTAAGCAAGTATACTTCCATCTTCCACATTTCGGGATGATGGAAAGAAATATTATCAATAGCCGCCGAGCACCTTGATCGGTTTCGAAGAGCTTGCTTCTTTACGGGATGAATATCTGTGACATTCTCTTCAACATCAAATTCAGAGTCTTGATCTGACTCTGATGATTCAGGCTCTTTCCTCTTTTTCACAATTGGTGTTCTCTTTGGTCTAGAGCCACCACCACCAGTTCTTACTCTACTTCTCCTTGTAGAGGGTTCACCCTTGTGATACTTCTCAGTCTTGCACACATCTTCAGTATCCTTCTCTTTAGCAGGGCTCTGTGAGGCTACCTGTTTACCCTTCCTTTTCATTATTCCTTTTGCAATGCTTGGATTGACAATTGCAATAAGATCATTGTCTGAGGACACTTCATCTAAGTCAATGACTGGAGGTTCAGTTAAATGATCAGTTTCTTGAATTGGAGACTCTTCCAAAATACTGTCAGAAATGTAGTCATCAGGGACCTTTTCAGAGGCACACTTTGCTGGTGATTCTTCAACAATGCTATCAGAAATATAGTCAGCAGGGGCTTTTTCAGAGGCAAGTTTTGCTGGGGATTCTTCAAGGATACTATCAGAAATCACATCTTCTTTATCAGTGGGGTTTCATTACAAACATCAATCGTTCTTGATCTTTAGCGAAGAGTCTTCATTATTCTTGGCGGGGGAAGAATCATGATCACTAGATGTCCGACATCCTTAATGACATCTGGAACAACTGCTAAGCTAGGGCTAGCAGACTTACATTTTAGGGGAATTGAAACCCCAGGAACAGTTGATCTTCATTGAGGATCACAGTTACCAATCTAGCAATGGCTATATACACGACCCTAGACCCTCTGTGTTCACTATTTACGGGGAACGAGAAGAGGATGGTGCAGTCTTACTCGAGGAGATGCTTGAGTCCTTCTTGCATTCCTTGTGCGCAATTTCTTGATCTTTTACGGGTCGATAGCTATTGCACAATGGTGTAACCCTCGATTACTTGACTTGCATGGCTTCATTATTTATCGGACTTGACCATGGATGGAGATGAAGATCTGTTTCTTGAGATGATGAGGATGAGGAAGACATTTTTCGCTGATGGTTTTTGGGAGGATGAAAGTGAAAATAGCAGAGAGTTTCAGAGTTTCTTTTGGGAGAAGAAAAGGTGATACTACCTTCAAAAGAAGAAACTATTATATGAGGATGTCTCTTCCTATTCTTGGACCTTCTAAAATAAGGATGAAAATACCCAAATAACCCTCTTAAAAATAATTGAAATAAAAAGTCCCTTTCATCCCTTGTTGTAGGCACGGCTAATTGCTACAACTCCTCATATTGACAAGTACCCAATTTGTCCCTCAAAGTCTTACACTGACTAGCCTCAAAAACTTTAGTAGAGATGTCATAGGACAATGTCATGACATCACACAACATTATGTGATCGACATCTGCTTTATCCAGATCATCTTAAAGCAATTTCTATCAGCTGCTATGTGTTCAGCTTCAACATTGTATGAGAATACACAGTCTTGCTTCTTGCTGGTCCAAGGAGAAAGATTGTTTCTCAAGAAGACATATTCATCAAAGGACCTTTTACACAAGTTTTGATCAACACTTTCTCCACTTGTTTTCTTGCACTTTCACATGAGAAGGTGTAATAGTCCTAGTGTGACTCTCATTATTGGTCTAATCTTCTTGACACAATTCCTTGCATGCTTGCTTTGTGAAAGAAGTGTTGAGCCTTTCATCAATGTGTCGACATTACTCCGGATACTATGTTATTAACATAGATGGATGCCACCATGATCTTTTCTCCTCGACAAAGAGGGTTTCATCTAATACTCCTCTCACTGTATCCTTTGTGGTAAGATGCTTGGTTATTCTTTCATGCGGATCCTAGTACTTTGCTTTAGTACTTCAAAGTGGTCGAGGTCTAGACATTGAGGAGTGACATTCGATTTCTGTCCAACTTTGTGCTTACCACGGGTTCTCCCTTTGTCCATGAAAGATCTTGGTATCCTTCTGACTCCCTCTATGGAACTAATCCTTTTCATTCCTCTGAGGTGTGGATGACCAGATTCTTGCTTCCACAACTTTACTTCCTCTTTATCTTTGTCATAGAACACACGGAAGGCAGTGGTGTTCTCGATTCCCACATGTGATTGTCCTTTGATCGCTCTTCTCATAATCACTACTTGATCATCATTGATTACAAGACATTCAGACTTAGTGAAGTTGATTGTGAATCCCATATCACATAGCTGACTTATGCTAATGAGATTTGCAGTCAGACCTTTTACCAACAACACTCCATTTAGGCTTGGAACTCGGACGGTTTGAGTTTCCAATACCTTTGATTTCTCCTTTAGCTCCATCTCAAAAGTAACAGCCGGCGGAATGAGGTTTAACATCTTTAAGGAGATTTGTCTCAGTCATATGCTTAGAGCACCTTTGTCAAATACCAATCTTCCTTGGTAGACACTTTAAAGTGTGAGCTACGGTGCGATCCTCTTCTTCCACTTTTGAGTGTAAGGTACCTTGATGTTCTTAGGCTTAACATAAGGAGTCTGATTAGGATATCCATGTAGGCTATAGCAGAAGGACTTTATGTGACCAAACCTTCCACAATAAGGACATCTCCATCTTTGAAACTTTTTGTTCAAGTTTCTATGATTTTGATGTTGAACCCAATGTTGTGACATCTATTTTGACATTGGTTCATTAGGTCTGTTCTTCCTTTTGTTATTAACAAATTTCTTGGCCTCCACATATCCAGAGGCAGACCTATTTCCTGTTTTGTGGTATGACCTCTTCTTTGCCATTGACTTCCGAGGTTTGTTCCACTCCTGGTTATTAGCAAATCTCTTTGCAGCCACATACCCTGAGCCAGACACATTTCCTGTTTTGTGTTGTGACACCTGTTTTGACATTGTTTTCCCATGTCTCTCCTTCTTGATGTCACCAACAGGTTTCTTTTCAGCCACATATTCTAGACCATGCTTATTTCCTGCATTTTGTCCAAGCTGAAGAATTTCTTCCAACTTATACTGGGATGTCAACATTTTGATGATTTAGACATCGATCAAGTTTGAGTTCACATTACAATATCACTATTGAGGTGATTTATAGTGGCTGTGTTTTCCTCTTTCTCGACCTCGACTTCACATTCTCGGCTCGACTTCTCAATCGACTTTTCATTATTCATTCTGGCGACAAACTTCACCATTTTTATACGACTTCACGTAGTTTTGAAAAGCTCTTCAAATGTCACTTCCTCATCACAAGAATCCATATCGAGTTGTACACTCGAGAGAGCGGTGACAAGTTTGGCACCTTCTTCCTCGATTCACTTCACGAATCACCATCGGACAAGTGATGACCATTCCTTTCTTTTGTTTCTTTAGAAAGGTGGGACATTCACTCTAATATATCCAAATCCTTCACATTCATGACATTGGATTTTCTGCCTTGACTTCCTTTTCTTGACTTGGATCTTCTGGGGTCATAAGATCTGCGATGTCGATGCAATGTCCTTGACATTTGACCTTGACTTTGGATCAATTCTCTGATCGGTTTGTTGAGTGTCTTCCAAGCATGGCAATAGCTTGGATATCTTCTCTTCATCTTCCACCTTGCATCCTCTTGATGTTGGATACAAGTGTTATGCTCTTGTTCTTCTTGTCAGCGGTTTCATGATTCCCATCTCAAAGTCATAAGAGATCTATCGGTTCTTCAACCTTCAAAGTCTTGATGTCACGAGCCTCCTCTATGCGGTCACTTTCATTGCAAACCTTTTAGGCAAGGATCGAGAATCTTTCTCTGACTTTTCTTGACATCTTTTCACCAAGTGCTCTGAGGCATTGGCAATTTCAAAATATTCATGTGAAATTCATGAATAGTCTCATCTTCCTTCATCTTCAAATTCTCAAATTTGGTAGTGAGCATCTGAAGTCTTGACATCTTCACCTTGGATGTCCCTCATGAGTAGTTAAGAGTGTCCCAAACATCCTTGGCCAGCTCACATTGATGGACGGTTTGAAGATGTTTACATCAATACCATTGAATAGAGCATTCAATGCTTTAGAGTTCCCTAGAGCTAGCTCTTCTTCCTCTTTGCTCCATTCCTCCTCGGGTTTCAAGACGGTAGTCCCATCTTTCTCAAGCTTGGTGGGATGTTTTTATCCTTTGTCAGACTCTCCAAGCTTTAATGTCCTTGATCTTAAGAAGGCAACCATACGAGGCTTCCGATAATCATAATTAGACCCATCTAGAATGGGTGGTCTACCTCCAAATCCTCTTTCCTTATCCATTCGCGGAAACTATTATCCCTAGATCTCACCCGGAAATAACGAGGGGGTGCTCGATACCAATTGAAATTCACGGCGCGGATACTTGATGTCACGAGAGAATGTTATGACACGATGTCGACACTATGTTAACAATTCACACGATAATCAGAAGGCGATAAATAACACAATAAGTTGTTCACCCATTCGGTTCTAACAAACCACATGCAGGCTACCAAGCGGGGAGGAAATTCACTATTAGTAGAATTGATTCAGGAATAAACCAACTGTTTATCTCCTTCACTTAAAACTACCCAATGCAACTTCAACCTAAGTCCTACTTAGATCGAGTACCTACTCACTCCCCTCAATCACGGTGATATCAACCTATTGACTAATTGAATTGTGAAGACACACTTAAATAAAATATCTTGATCTCGCTTCAAAGCTTTCAATCAAGAGACAAACACTCGTGCTTTAAAGCTTTGAGTGATAAACTACCCTTACAAACAAATCCTAGTCCAATGCACTATTCAATTGATAGTTGCTTGGCTCACAGAAGATACTAAATTACAAAATACCAACTATTACTAATCCTAACAGTACACAAAAACAAGCTGCTATCTCTTCAATACATTCAAAGGCGCAACACAGTTGTAAGGGTTGAATTCCTTTTATAGAAGCCATCCCTGAAACTTCAGTTTTGGGCTTCCATAAAGATAGCTAGGGTTCACTTAATTTAATCCTAAAAACATGGTCTTTTCAACAACCAATTTAGGTATAATTAAGATTAACCTAGCAACCACGTGAGCATGCTTTCTAATAACGAGAAAACAATATTTAGCGACTCAACAAACTTCACGAAAATCTCGGAACAAGCAGTTACGAAGAACAGAATGTCTGCTGAATCTCATAACATACGCTATGACATCGACATTTTCTGCGAATTTCTAGCCGACTTTAGCTTCCAGTTATGAGCTGTCTTTTAACATCCTTAGCAGGTAGGATTTATCTTCAATCTTTGAATGTCATGACATTTATCATGACATTGCTAAAGCCTAGTTTTACCAAAATTAATGCCAACTCAAAATACTAACACTTTGAATCCTCAATTCATGCACTTTTAGCTTTAAATTTGAAAAGGAAAATGTAGATATCCAATCACTAAAGCTATCTGGGTTGTTAATTTGAACTAAAATCAACTGAGTTTAGAGAATTAATCACTTTTTCAGTTAGGGTTCAAATTGGGATTGTTAAAATTCGTGTTCATCTTTGATTAATAATTCCAACAAAATACATAATCAAAATCGTGGCAAAAATCTAGATGAAATAGCATTTTGAACTTTTGAAATTGATTAAAAAATGAAGAAGTTCAAATTCCCAGCCATGGCAATGTTGCGCGCTGTTAAGCGAAGAAGATGAAGAAGAAGAAGTTCAAATTTCAATTTCTGAAGCTATGTTTAAAATATATATTTCTAGTTTAACTTAAAACAATGGATGTATTACCGCCCCATCGGTTTCCAGCACATTTCTCATGTCACTTGCCTTGCGAAAGGTCCAGGGTTCGAATCCCCCTGGAACCTTTTTTTTATTAAAAGGAAATGTGCTTTCTGGAACTTGTTCTTCCAGAAGTCGTTCTGGAGCTTAGCCTCCGAAGTGTTTGAGTTTACGCCCCGAAACTCCCATTTACTATCTCGAAGTACTTCTAGTACTTCTCTCCTAAACTTCAAGCTTCTAATGTTTCTACCCTTAGAAGCAAGTTTTCCAACATGTTTCTAACTTCTCAAGAAGCAACACGCTCCTTCTCATGCCCAGAAGCAGCCAGAAGCAAGCCTTCTCATGCCCAGAAGCAGCCAGAAGCAAGCCTTTTCACAGCGTTCAGGCTGCAAGCTTACGTGCTCTATCAGCAGCGCTCGAAAAGCAAACCATGCTTGACCCTGAAACAACTTCTAGACTTTCTTTTCTCCAACCACGGACTCATTTTCAAACTTCCATTTTTTCAAAACAACTTTTAAATGTTTTTCCAAACTTTTCAAAACAATTTACGAACCCTTGAAGTCCAATTCTGGACATTTTCAAAACTTCCATTTTCTTTAAATTTCCTTCTAATCAAGGTGATAAATGACAAGTTTAACACATGGCTCATTGGAAAATCTTCATTTTCTAAGCCAAATGTCAAGGTTCAAACCTCCTTAGGACCAAGAAAACTTTTTCTCAAGTTTCTAGCAAACATAAAACATTTTCAAAACCATTCAAAACTTCTCATTTGAGATGATTTTTGCACACTTGTCATTTAATATACCTATTTTATGATTATGTCAAAAATCAAAAATATTTTCTTTTGATTATATTTTTATTAAGTAAAAAATGAGACATTTTTTAAGTATTTCTTAATACTTTTCAAAGATGTTTCCTTTCAAACTTTCAAACTCAAATCTTTTCAAAACTTTCTTGTGAATATACTTCACTTTTCAAAATCATTTTCAAAACCTTTTTCAAAATATTTCAACAAACTTACACACCTTTTTTCCATGATTAATTAAATTTAAAGATAAACCAAACCAGGTTTCTCCTTGAATTTTTTAATTGGTCATGGGCCTCCCTCACGGTGTAAGTCGCAATCCTTTTTATGTACATATTAAATTTTCCTTGTACATTTACAATCATCTTCCAAAATATCCAAGCATAAATAAACTTCTTTTGTTTATTTTCATTCGCTTGTTTATACACCGAATCCATTGGTATTAAGAGAAAAATTATTCCCGGTGAAACACCTCTTAAACCAATGGGCCTCCCTCACGGTGTAAGTCTCAATCCTTTTTATGTACATATTAAATTTTCCTTGTACATAAATACCCCTTCGTGTACATATTCATTCCCTTGTACACATTCAAACTCGTAAATAATCAAGTTACACTAGCTTTAAACGCGCGTTTTACACACTTGTTTATATTTTCTTCATAAACTCCTGTGAATACACATCACACACTTGTTTATATAACTGTTCAGTTATAACATAACAACTAGACTAATAACTAGGTTCCCTTTTTAGCCTCCTCTTAGGCTTCGTATAAGATAACTCATTTAGTGAGTTAGCCTCCTCTTAGGATTCATATAAGAAAACTCATTTACTGAGTTTAGCCTCCTCTTAGGCTTCATATAAGACAACAATCCCCTGTTGAGTTAGCCTCCTCTTGGGCTTCATTCAAAAGAACTCCTCGTTGAGTTTAGCCTTCTCTTGGGAATCAAACAAGAAAGAGACCAGGAAATCTCTTAACAACCTCCTATCGGGCTTCCAATACAAAGAATCACCCGCGCTAGGATAGAACCTTGAGAGTATGATTTCTCGGTGAAATCACTCTTGAAATCCTAAGAGGATGGTTTCCTTGTGAAACCACTCTTAAAGCTAAAGCCGGCCATACCCTATAGCTTCCTCTTGAGCTTCATACAAGGACCCTCGATGACCCTCAGAACGCCTTCTCTTGGGCTAACAATACAAGGACCCTCGATGACCCTCGGAATGCCTCCTCTTGGGCTTACAATACAAGGACCCACGGGCTTCTTAAAAGCATCCCCCTAATCCAATCAATTTTTCCTCGAGATTTAGACATTTATCATCTCTATGGAAGAAGTATCTCATCTATCACATCACATACAATCAAAAGTACTTTTCAAACACTTTTCAAAACAAAAAAACATCTCTTAATCGTAAGTGGTAACGCTTGTACACTCAAGCAAAACACCCAATGCTTACAATTAAAAGATTCAAGCATTTTCAAAACATCTTTCTTAACTCATAAGTAGTAGCAGCTTGTACACTCGAGCAAAACACCTATAACTTACGATGAAAGATTTAATCAATAAAAACCTTCAAAATGTATGTGATAAAATAGATTAGATACATTTTCATTAAGATGACATTGTCTTGTCTCTTAATAACATCCCGTTGCTTCCACTAGCATAAGTGGGAACTACGATTGCTCGACTTTCTCAACATCCCTTTGAGAATCGTACGCTGAGGTCTCATCCTTGGCGAGCAAAACTTCTTTCTCTCTCAAACCAAACAAACCATAGCTCCTTTAGATCCGAGCTACAAATGCTCGATTCCCATTAAGGGATATGTATGAAAGATCCCAATGATCTTTGCGAGCACAATAATAACAAAACCTAAGATCCCACATGATCTCGTTCTTAAAATCAAAGGAGAAACTTTCCCAACAATAGAAATATCAATTTAAAACACACAAACATATCAAACTATTCATATATAAAGCTATAGATAACTATATATATTTAGGGTGCCACATCTATTCCTTTATATAACAAACCCCTTGCAGAATCTCCCCAATGCGTTGCGTCTAGTTCGCGCTAGTCGTAATGCATATCATATCAATTGAGGGTATTGCAGCTTTCCCCTTTTTCATAATCATTTTTCTTGTGTTGAAAATAATAAAGATTGATGCTCGCGGCATCTTTATAAACAAATCAAAAGAGTAAATCGTTTCGAGCCTGAGAATCCGAATTCCGATTCAATACCCTCACGCGTCACTTTTTAACGCGAACAGAAGCGAGATAGCCAAAGAGTTATAAATGCAACGTGCTCCTCCTCAGAAACATCGCCAAAATCCTGTTGGTGATAGTTGATGAAATTAGTATATGTTGGATGTTTGGATTCTCCAACATTGAATTTTATTGTAATAGGAGAATGGTCAGTATGATTAAAGACCCTGCCAGCAGGTTTCACTCCCGTTAGAGCTGCCAGGTCAAGAAGAGTTGGAGTAATCATACCCCACTTAGTGTGGAAGGTGTTGGTCGACCCCTCCCAGAAGTGTATGGCAGCCAATAGCATGCTTCCAGAATAGGGGTGGCCGACACAAGAGAGTTCCAGAAAATCATAAATACCCATTTCTTTCCATTGTTGGCCTTTGATGGGTTCCAAACGCGCCATCTAGGCTTTAAACTCGGGGCAATTCAGAGGAGGAATGATCGGAAAAATAACAAGTGTACTATTTTCACCGATGTAGTTATAATGAGTTTCCCCAAGTATCGAACTCGAGGACTGCGTAGTAAATACCTATTTGTGCTTTTAATTCAATTGAACAAAAACAATGGTTGGGTTGAGTTTAAAACTTTTAAATGATCTTAGTAACAAAATAGTGAATGATGATAAATAGAGAGAATGATGCTAGGGTGAGTGGTTGATTTAACACATTATGATCTGAATCCAGATTTCCTCATTATATATGAAAACTTTCAATTACCTATCTCTAGAATATTCTTCCTTAAGTCCTTAATGAAGAAAACTATTAAAATCTCAATCCTTATTCAAATGTCCATTCGAATAAGTCTTGGTTTTAACCATAAAATATCAAGAAATACAATTGATTAAAAGAGTTCCTAGTCCTAGGTGAGACTCCTAATAACTTAATTGTGTAGAAACCTTAACAATCATAGTCCTGCCAATTGTTAGTCATAGGTATACATGTATTTTTCCGATACAGAAGCATAAGAACACCACACCATTAAATTGAAATATATAAACAACTCATTAAAGAAATCAATAATTCGAATTCATAACAATCATCAAATCAAGACCACCCGCTAGCATTTGGGGTTTAGCCTCTCATAATATTCGAGGAAAACATTAGATATAAGTTAGACATTACAAAGAATAACGATGACGTTGATCTTCAATGGTGGCTACCCTTGAATCTCGCCGTCTCTGAATTCCTCTTCGTAGCTATCTTCTCTTCTCTGTAATATTTTTCTCGTGCTTTCCAAAAGTCCTTTTTCCTTTTCCAAAATTCCTTCAAATAGTCTCGACCTCATCAAGTCTTAGCCAAAGTCCAAAGTACCCTAATGACAAAGAAAAGTTCCAAAACTTAAAAGTGAAGTTTCTACGCGTCCATCAACATGGGTCGTGTTGATTAACACGTAGCGTGTTGATCTTTTGAATAAAAATTTGCTGCCGGTCACTCAACACGGCGGTGTTGATTCCATGTTGCGTGTTGATTCACGACTTTGGTTGTTTTGTACTTTCCATTGGCTTTTCAACAGGCGGTGTTGATTAACACAGTGCCGTGTTGATTCATGACTTTGGTTTTGCGTTTTCTAGTGGCTTTTCGACACGGGCCGTGTTGATTAACACGGGGCCGTGTTGATGCATCTGTAACCTCCCATATTCGATTTTTGCACTTCTTTTGCCCGATTTGTCTGTTTTATTCTTATGACCACGAAAACACTCAAACACATAACGAAAGTGTAAAATGCGGTAAAATGACATATAACACTAGATAAATAAAAAGCGATAATGAAATTCAATGCTAAATATACGTGTAAAACCACCGATCCACGGATCTTCCCGAAACTTGTTTATCACGGAAGGTGAGAATGTAACCCTCACCCAATGTAATCACTTTATCTTCCACAAGATCTATGATGAAGTGATGTCTAATATCAATGTGTTTGGTCCCTCTTGTGTTGTATGGGGTTCTTGGATATGTTGATTGCACTTAGGTTGTCACGGTACAATGTCATGACATTACGTGTGACATTGTACTCGATTAACATCTGTTTCATCAAACCATTTGAGAAAGCGCTACCGTTGCTATGTACTCGACGGTGGATAGAAACACGGTTTTGCTTCTTGCTAAACCAGGAGGTGAGATTGTTCCCGAAGAAGAAACATCCTCCAGAGGTACTTTTTCTATCATCAACACTTCCCGCCCAATTAGCATCACAATAACCAGATAAGATAGGATCACATCCATGAGAATACAACATACCATAGTTGTAAGTTCCACTCACATACTTCAGAATTCTTTTTACTTGGTTTATGTGAGTGACTTTGGGTTCAGCCTGATACCTAGCACATACTCCAACTGCAAAAGCTATATCAGGTCTGTTGGATGTTAAGTATAGCAGACTTCCTATCATACTTCTGTACAAACTTTGATCAACATTGGTACCACCTTTATCTTTGGATAGCTTTAGGTGAGTAGGAGCAATAGTTCTTTTATGGCTGGCATTCTCCATCCCAAATTTTTTGAGAATGTTCTTGGCATACTTGCTTTGAGAGAGAAAATTGAATCTTAGTACGTGTGACTTGTAACCCAAGAAAATAGGTCAATTCTCCCATGAGGCTCATTTCAAATTCAGCTTGAATTTGATCAGCAAAATGTTTAACCATTATGTCTGACATTCCACCAAACACTATGTCATCCACATAAATTTGTGCAACCATGATTTTTCCTCCTTCATCCTTCACAAATAGAGTTTTGTCCATTCCTTCTTTCCTGTATCCTTTGTCAGTGAGGAATTTGGTCAACCTTTCATACCAAACTCTAGGATCTTGTTTCAGACCATATAGGGCTTTTCTTAATTTGTACACATGATCAGGAAGATTAGGATCCACAAACCCCTTAGGCTGTTCCACATATACTTCCTCATTTAAGTATCCATTTAGAAAAGGCACTTTTCACATCGATTTGAAACAAATTAAACTTTAGAACCACATGACTCCTAAGGTAGTATTATTGATTCAGTCTAGCAGGAGCAAAGTTTTATCAAAGTCAACCCCTTCGACTTGAGTGTAGCCTTGAGCAACTAACCTTGCCTTATTCCTAGTGACAATTCCCTCAGCATCAGATTTGTTTTTGTATATCAACTTGGTGCCAATGATATTTGTTCCTTCAGGTCTAGGAACCAGCTCCCATACTTCATGTCGTTTGAACTAATTCAATTCATCTTGCATGGGACCAATCCAATACTCATCAGTCAAGGCTTCCTTAACAATCTTTGGTTCAATCTTGGATATAAAGCAAGAGTTTGAGATGATTTCTCTAGATCTTGTAATAACTCCACTATTAGGATCTCCTATGATGAGTTATTTAGGATGATCTTTCTGAATTCTGATGGAAGGTTCTTTGTTAGATGGTTTTGTTTCAGACTCTGAGGAGGTACGATTAGAATCATCAACTTTTGTAGGCCCTTTAGTGGGAGTTTCAAATAATGTTTCAACATCATATGTGACATTAGCTTCCTCATGATGATCATCAACAATGACATTAATAGATTCCATCATAACTTTGGTCCTGGAATTGAACACCCTATATGCTCTGCTGTTGGTAGAGTATCCCAGGAATATTCCTTCATCACTCTTGGGATCCATTTTTCTTCTTTGCTCACGATCTGTCATAATGTAACACTTGCTCCCAAAGACATGAAAGTACTTCACAATAGGTTTTCTCCCTTTCCATATTTCATACAGGGTAGATGAGGTTCCCTTTCTCAATGTGACTCTGTTATGAACATAGCATGTTGTATTCATAGCTTCAGTCCAATAGTAAATAAGAAGTTTCTTGGCATGTATCATTGCCCTAGCAGATTCCTGTATGGTTCTGTTTATCCTTTCCACAACTCCGTTTTGCTGAGGAGTTATAGGTGAGGAGAAATCATGATTGATTCCTTCTGAAGAACAGAACTCATCAAACTTATTGTTTTCAAACTCCTTTCCATGATCACTTCTGATCCTAACAATACCACTATCCTTTTCTCTTTGAAGCCTTTTGCACAATTCTTTAAAGACATAAAGCACATCAGATTTTTCTCTAATGAAGTTTATCCAGGTATATCTGGAAAAGTCATCCACAACAACATTGGCATACCTCTTCCTACCAAGGCTTTCTACCTGCATGGGTCCCATCAAATCCATGTGTAGAAGTTCCAGAACCATGGAAGTGGTTAGATGTCTCGTCTTTGGATGTGACATCCTAGTTTGCTTCCCAACCTGACACTCACCATAGACTCTTTCTTCATCAATCTGAAGCTTTGGAATCCCTCTGACAGCCTCCATGGATATGATCTTTTTCATTCCTCTAAGGTGCAAATGACCAAGTTTTTGGTGCCACAGTTTCACTTCCTTTTATTCTTTGGCTATAGAGGACACAGAAGAGTAGTTAGTGTTCTTAGACTCCCATAAGTAGCAGTTATCTTTTGACCTGACTCCTCTCATGAAAACTTCCTGTTCTTCATTAGTAACAAGGCATTCAGACTTTGTGAAGTTGACTTTGAACCCTAGATCACATAGTTGGATGATACTGATGAGATTTGCAGTTAGTCCATTTACCAGTAACACACCATCCAGGTTTGGAACTCCGGGGCAGTCCAGTTTTCCAACGCCTTTGATTTCACCTCTTGCTCCATCTCCAAAAGTTACATAGCTAGTAGTGTGAGGTTTGATATCACTCAACATATTCTTGATTCCAGTCATGTGTTTAGAACAACCACTGTCAAAGTACCAGTCTTCTTTGGCTGAGACTCTAAGAGAGGTGTGAGCTATCAAGGATGTAGTCTTTTTCATCCACTGTTGATTATTGGGTGCCCCATTAATTTTAGATTTGACATGAGAAGTCTGATTAGGGTATCCATATAGTCTGAAGCATAATGGTTTTATGTGACCAAGCCTTCCACAGTAATGACATCTCCATCTTTGGTATTTCTTTGCATGTTTCTTTGTCCTTGATGTTGAGTCCTATGTTGTGACATCTGTTTTGACATCTATTTATCAGGTCTAGGTTGTTTGATGTCAAAAGTAGATTCCTTTGTAGTCACAAAGCCTATCCATAAATATTTCACGCATTTTGTCGGTCGATATTTCTTCCAATTTTTCAGTTCCACTGGTTAACATTCTGACAGACTTTGTCATCTGATCAAGTTTGGAGTTCAACACGAGGACTTCACCTTTGAGGTGAGTTATAGTTGCAATGGGGTCCTTCTTCTCAGCTTCCAACTTCACTATGAGTTTCTTCTGCTTCTCACCTTGCGACATACTTGGCCTCTGATCATAACTTCTTGTATGGTCGGCAAGTTCTTCAAAGTCGACTCCTCATCACTTGAATCATTGTTAGGTTACATACCCAGTTAGTGCGGTAACCAATTTAGGTGATTCCTCTTGAGTCCTCTCGAGTCACCATCGGACCAAATGTGGACATTCCTTTCTTTTCTTTCTTTAGATAGGTAGGACATTCAGCTCTAATGTGTCCATAGCCTTTAATTCCATGACATTGAATCCCTTTGCTTTGGTTGCCCTTTTCTTCAAGTTTTGCTCTTGTTTGAGTCATAAGTCCTGTTGGTGTCAAGAAATGTTCTTCACATTTGATTTTGGCTTCGTCCATTCTCTTGATGATTCTGTTGAGCATCTTCCAAGCATAGCTATAGCTTCTGATAAATTCTCTTCATCACTTTCTTTACTTTCCTCTTAAACATTGGATACAAAGGCTATGTTTTTGTTATTCTTTTCAACATTGTCACTAATTCCCATCTCAAATGTTTGGAGGGAACCAATGAGTTCATCTACCTTCAATGCAAATATCATGAGCTTCTTCTATAGCAGTCACCTTCATTGCAAATCTTTTTGGTAAAGATCTGAGAATCTTCCTTACCAGTTTTTCTTCAGACATCTTCTCTCCCAAGGCTCCTGAGGTATTGGCAATCTCCAAAATGTTCATGTGAAACTCATGAATGGTCTCATCTTCCTTCATCCTCAGATTCTCAAATTTGATAGTGAGCATCTGAAGCCTTGACATTTTTACCTTGGACATACCATCATGAGTGGTTTTGAGAGTGTCCCAAACATCCTTGGCCAATTCACACTAATGCGCTAGTCTGAATATGTTTCTATCAATTCCATTGAACAGGGAATTCAATGCTTTAGAGTTTCCTAGAGCCAACTCTTCTTCTTCTTTTCTCCATTCTTCCTCTGGTTTCAGACTAGTAGTTCCATCTTTCTCAATCGTGATAGGATGTTTCCATCCTTTGTAATCAGCTCTCTAAGCTTTATTATCAAGTGACTTCAAGAAGGCAACCATACGAGGTTTCCAGTAGTCATAGTTTGATCCATCCAGAATGGGTGGTCTGCTCCCAAATCCTCCTTCCTTGTCCATAGTTCCAGAAAGTACTGTCCCTAGATCTCACCCAGAAAAACAGGCAGGGTGCCTACTCTGTTGCCAATTGAAATTCTGGCAACGGATACTTGATGTCAAATAGAATGTTATGACACTGGTATCTGACGAACTATTTAACAATCTTAACAATAAAGTAAAAACAGTAAAGAAGACAATCAATTGTTAACCCAGTTTAGTGTGTAACTACACCTACATCTAGGGGCTACCAAGCCAGGGAGGAAATCTACTATAAGAGGTATTAATTTCGGATTAAACCAACTGTTTATATCCGTCACTTAAGACCTACCCAATGCAACTTCAATCTAAGAACCACTTAGACCTGAGAACCTACTCACCCCGCCTCAATCACAACAGTGATAATAATCTAACACTTAACAGAATTGTGAAGACATTCTTCAATACACATACTTGATTTTGCTTCAAAGCTTTTAATCAATAGATATAACACTTGTGCTTCAAAGCTTTGAGTGATAAAAACTACCCTTACAGAAAGTCCTACTCCAAAGCACTTATCAGAAGATAATTGTTTGGCTCACAAGTAATACTAAAACCACATACAACGTTCGTTGCTTTCTTCCTTGAACTTTTGTATCAGAAAATGCGCAGCTTTCACAACAGGATTAGTGAGACTATATAGAAGCAATAAAGGACTTCGTCTTGGGCTTGCACACTAATAATTAGGGTTAACTAAAGTTACCCGGTGGACTTGTTCTTGGGCTTGCAAAAACATAAATTAGGATTAAACAAAGTTAACCTAATTTCCACGTGAGCATAGGGTCTAAGGAAAATAATCCAGCCAAGAATAAACTAACAGAATCCTGAAAACTCTCAGGAAATATAAACCTGCATAATCCACTTATACAATACAGGATGTCTTAACATTGGTCATGACATCACACATCCTACATACTGTTCTTGCAAAACTGTACTTCTGATTATAGCATAATCATCATTATGCAAAGATTACGAGCTGCACATAAAACACTCATTGCGAAATTTATCTTCAAACCAGAATGTCATGACATCAGTCAGGACATTGCCACATCAATCTGGTTTTACCAAAAATTGTAGCCAACACAAAAACACTTACACTCTGCTCCATCCAAGTCTTGGCAAAAGTCAAAAGTACCCTTAATGATAAAGAAAAGGTCCAAAAATCAAAAAGTGAAGTTTCCACTCGCTCCCATCAACACGGGCCGTGTTGATTAACACGGGTGCCCATGTTGGTCTTTAAAATCAAAGGTTCACTCCAGGTCAATCAACACGGGTTGTGTTGATGAACACGGGCGCCCGTGTTGATCCATTAACTTTGGCTGTTTTGCACATTCTACTGGCGTTTCAAAACGGGCCGTGTTGATTCACATGGGGGCCCGTGTTGATTCCTTTGTAGCCTCCAATATTCTGATTTTTGCACTTCTTTTTCCCCGATTTGTCCTGTTTTATTCTTCTGGCCTTGAAAACAATCAAACACATAACCAAAGCGTAAAATGCGGTAAAATGATATCTAACACTAGACAAATAAAAGAAACGATAACGAAATTCAATGCAAAATATCTGTGTACAAACCACCGATCAAACTCCCCCAAACTTAAACTGTTGCTTTACCTCAAGCGACGATTACAAGAACTCATAAAAATCAAAGCAGATCGATACTCATATGCAAGAGTTGAGTTCTCATTGCTCAGAGCTCAGAAAGTAATGCGCCCGACATTCACATGACACGAAAATAACTCTCCAACTATGGTTCGGACTTAAGTTTTCTCTTTCCGCTTTTCCTCCTCTTTCATTCGCACAATCAGATTAAGGCATTGAGAATTATGATAATCATCACATGCACACGACTAGCCAAGAACTTCACTTATTTGGGCACCAAACGAGCAGCATTTGGCATTTTTTAATACCGATGAATTTTTCAAACCTTTTGGTTATTTATTGTCCTTTATTCGGACGACGTTTAGGGATCAACCCCCTTTGGGCTGAATAACCTGGTGAGGGCTACCCAACTTAGCGGGTCTGTTGCCTTTTACCGCCTTTTCATCATTTAATGCCATTTTTATTTGCTTCTCAACGAATCATACAAGCATGTGAATCTGAATTATGCCAGACTATATAGATAAACTACTCAAGGAGTACTTCGTAGACTTTAAGCACTATAGTACGAATCTACACGTTGGACTTGTATCAATGTCACATTATTCTGAATTTCCTACCTTCAAACAATCATCCCTGCATCTCACACAATATTATTCCCGATCTTATTGAAATACAAGCTCTTGTGTAAAACAAAACAAAATTTTCAGTCAAAATTCGGAAAAATTTCGGGAGATTTTCTACTAGTGTTATTACACAGCACTTAACATGAACTTAACACATAAAAATAATCAAACAAAGCGATAAAACCTCCCCCAAACTCGAACTAAACATTGACCTCAATGTTTCAGACCAAACTCGAGAGAAGTGATCACAAAAGGTAATGCAGCACCAGCTGCTGCCTCCCAGCTTTCACAAGAAAGGATCCCTTTTTATTACCTGCAAACAAAACAAAAAGAAAATCTAAGTTATGAAAAACATGGGTTGCCTCCCACGCAGCGCTTTGTTTAACGTCGCATGGCTCGACGGGTCATCCCATTATGGGGGTACTTTCTCTTCCACAACTTGTTGCTTGTACTTTCTGTAACCCAAAATTCAACCCCATCAAAAGCATTAGCCACTGTGTCATTCACGTTACTTCCAAATTTCATCTTCTCACCTTTGTCTACCTTTTTCTTTCCCTGCTTGGCTTCTAGACTAAACTTTGGAACTTTAATTGATGCCACCTGAGAGATTCTGCCTGAGACTTCTTCAGGGATTGATTTTGAAATTTTGCTCTCTCCCTCTACTTTGACCATACCAATTGAAAATTTATTCTTTTCACCTGCACCTTGTTTCTTGACTTCAAACACCTTCATGGTTATTTCCTCATCAAAATATTTTAAAGTTAGATGACTTGTCTCGATATCAAATTTGCACCTGCTAGTCAATAGAAAAGGTCGACCAAGAATGATCGGGGTCTCTTCATCTTTAGGTATGTCCATGATCTAGAAATCCACTAGAAAAGAAAAAATTTCAATCTCGACAAACACATCATCAGCTATCCCATATGACTTCATGATGGTGTGATCAGCAAATTTTAATTTTGTTCCACTCCACCTTATCTTTTCAATACCAAGCCTCTTGAAGATTGATAATGGCATTAGACTCACACTAGAGCCAGAATCAATTAGAATCCTTTTGAAAGTTCTATCTTTTATGATGCATGGTATAACCACAAATCCAGGGTCCTTCTGCTTGACAGGTATTTTTCTCTCGGGCGCAATTGCATACAACTTCTCATCAACGGGTACCTGTTCATCATTTGTTGGCCTCTTTTTTGATAAAATCTCCTTAATGAATTTTTGGTACAAAGGCATTTTCTCGAGTGCTTCAAAGAAAGGTACGTTGATCTCTAGCTTCTTGAACAATTTGATAAATTTGTCAAACTCTTTCTCTTTTGTGTCCTTTGCCACTCGCGAGGGATATGGCTGCCTAATCTCAGGTTTCATCTTTTCTTCAGTTGGCTTCGCAGGTAGAGCCACTTCTTCCTGCTTTTTCTTGTTCTCTCTCACTTCTAAATCCACTTCTATAAGATTATCATCTAATTTCACCTCTTCTTCTTTTTCTTTGGGAACCTTTTCACGCCTTGTTATGACAGCATTCACATTCTCATGACTCTTCTGATTGCCTTGAACTAGTAGAGCTACTTGTTGTGCAATCTGCCCCATTTGGACCTCTAGATTTTTAACTGCAACTGTGGTGTTCCGGTGATTGCTTCTTGTTTCTTCTTGAAATTGGAGGTGTGGGCAACCATCTTTTCAATAGCTACCTCCCATTTTTCCTTTTGAGGAGTTTGTTGTTGCTGATCTTTCCAGGCAAAATTTGGATAATTCTTCCACCCAGGTTTATAAGTGTTGGAATAAGGATTATTCTGCTTCAAGAATTTTATCTCCTTAATTTGTTTTGGAGTTTCCAGACATTGCACAATAATGTGTGGCCCGCTACAAATTTCACACACACCATTTTTAACCTGAGCTACCTGTTGAGTACCCAAGTTCATAGCTTTGAGCTTTTTCTCCACTTCTGCAGCAATTGCCTCTTCAATCTTGAGTTGCTTGTTCACTTCCAACTTCAAATCAACAACTCCCTCTAGTTTACTTGTAACCCTGTCATACACTTCCAGATGCTCATTCACAGCATTGGCTTCATTGATCTTCTTAATACCAGTGGCTGTTGTAAAGTTGGATGAGCCACCAGCTGCTGTGTCAATGAGTTGCTTCGTTTTGATTCTCAAACCATTCACAAACATCTGCATCTTCTCAATCTGATCCAGGTCATGAGTAACGCATGCCACCAAGAGCTCTTAAATATCTGGAAAGACTCTCATAATGATTCACCCTCCTTCTGCTTGAAATTAAGGATCTCATATCTTTTTCTCATGAACACCGATGCTGGAAAATACTCATTGAGGAACGCTGTTTCCATCTCTTCCCAAGATGTAATGCTGCTTGCGGGAAGAGAATAGAACCACTCTTCTGCTTCGTCTGCCAATATGAATGGAACATGCGCAACTTTTTATGTTCTTCAGTATGCCCATCTATTCTTTGAGTGGTGCTCATAGTCAGAAATCTTTGCAAATGCTTGTTAGCATCTTTGTTAACCCTTCTAGAAAAGGATCTCTTCTCCAACTGAGTGATGGTTGTTGTAGGAATAGTCCGTAAACAAGTATTTTTAATTATCGTATCCACAGGGATTGGTGTTGTATCGTAGTCTTTCAATAGTAAAGTGTATTTTAAGATTTTAGTAACACAAGAGTTTGTTTCCTAAACTACTAGTATCATGAGTTTCAAGCCAACAACTTTAAAATCCTTTTTAAAAGAGAGTTATGTTTGGATTCAAGAGAGTTTTGGGTTTGTTTTCAAAAGATGGAAGCATGTCAAGATTAGTTTCATTAACCTAATTTCATATATATTCTATTAACCAAGTGATGAACTAGTTGATGATTGCTATAAATACGTATCCTCTCAATCTTGTTGATTTCTCACCAAGATTGTGAGTTTTATCATGTTAATCTTTGAATGATTTCTCACCATAACTATTGACATGATAAATATGAAGCTCAATACTTGTAAACACTAACTCAAAAATCTATTCATAGCATTTGTTCATTAGTGGATGAATATCCTAGGTCTACTTTGAAGCATCCTTTTTCAATCATGATTCAAAGCATAAAGAGATAGAAGAACAAAGATATTCAACATAGATAAATCATCACCATGTTCATACACAAAGAGATTAAAAGAAATACATACTAGTTAGATCAACTACCTCTAATCTTGACACAAAAAGAGCTTAGCTACTCATTTTCATGGTTGCTTTGCTTACAAGATTGTTGGAGAAGATGAACATAGAAGAAGAATCAACAAGAACAATGTTTTTGTTTTATATTTTCTATGCCCTAAAATTACAAAAAAATGATGAATGATGATGAAGAAGTGATATCCCCTTTTTAGCACAGCAAAAACCAGCTGGAAAAGCAGAGAGTTGGTGGGCTAAAAAGGTGAAAGCATGGGTCTGTCCTTTTTTCTGATTTTCGCAGACCGCGCTAAGCCTGGTTACCCGCGCTAAGCGCACTCATGCTGCAACCGCGCTGAGCGCGACCTGAAGCATGCTTCTTCTTCCAAAAATTCCTTCAAAAAGAAACATCCCAAGAGCTCTTCAAGTTTCCTTGAATCCAAGCTTGAGGGAATCAATATTAAAAACCTACAATTCAAATGTAAACTAAGTTAAATAATATATTATAAACAAAAACTAAATAGAAACATAATTAAACCCAAAATACTATACTAAATACTACTAATTAATTAAAAGACATTGTTAAGGACCACAAAATCATGTACAAAATATCCACAATTTGGTCCTTAACAACTCTCCCCAACTTACTTCTTTGTTTGTCCTCAAACAAAAGTCAAAAACTCACAAAGCAAGAAGAATCAAAATGTAAGCATGTAACTCACACAAGAAGGATGGTTCAAACTCAACATACCCGGCAAAGATACACATTAATTGCTTCTTCGAAACACAACATGGATATGAATTAAGTTCTAAACATAATATATCAACACATGTAGACAAAATAAAAGACATGTTCACACATGAATCACCTAAAGATTTTTTCAATATACCTTGAAGAACAAAATGAAATATTTACAAAGGACTAAACACTCTCACTAATAGTCATGCACATCCAGAATAATTCATGCATTTATCAAAACAAGTTAAATGAACAAAATGGAAACAAAGATCACTAAGGACTTTCAAGGGTTGTAGCTTGGCTTAGGTTAAAAACAAGGGATATTTAAGTACAAAGTCATTGAAACACATTGGGGTAAAGATAATGAAGAGCATTTCACAAACTCATTCTCACTTCCTTCTTATTATTCACAACCACTTTTCTATCTTTCACACAATGATCCTCCTTTTCTTGTCTTTTCTTTTCTTTTCATATACACCTTTTTTCTTCTTTTGTATTTTTCTTTTCTCTTTTTCTTTTTTCTTTAGGATCATTGTGCCATCAATTCAAGGTTCTTTTTGATCAACCTCCCCAACTTGAATTTATCAATCCTTTTTATTCAAGAACATACTCTTCAAAGAGTTAATCACAAATAGGGTTGGTGTTCACAAACAAGAAAAATTTATAGAATGAATCATCATTGAATTTTTCTAGATTATCAACAACTATTAAGTGGCCTACTTAACAATTAGTTGATTTGATAGATTCATTCCACAAATTCGATTTTTAAGCTCAAAAGGGTTCACAAAGATTCACTCACTCACGGTTAGTTGAAGCCCTTTTGGAATTGATGGTTTTTCTTGTAATGCACAAAAAATTGCCTTGATCCTCTCTAAGTTTCCACAATGTCACAAACAAATCAAGATTAAACATGAATCACACGAGTTAACATAACTATTAGACACTCAATATTTGGTATAAGGTGGAAAGCTTCTCACCTATGTGGTTTAAGTCCTAATGATTCGAATGTGAACACAAATTTTTTTGTACATGCCAAGATATTTTGCATAAAGCACAAATTTCATAAACATGTTAATATTCTACAAAACGATTAAAAATGTACCTTAATTGTGGATCGAGTTGAGAATTATATCATCACCATCACTTTTGGTGAAACACACTTACTTGCTTTCGAGCCCCGTTGAAAAATCGGGACAAACCAAAAGAAGTACGATTTAAATTAAATAAGGTAAAACTTAAAATAAAATAAAGCAAAATAAATCAAAAGGACACCCCAAAATGGTGTTTCAAACTAAAAATAGTACTTAGGCTCCATGCCTACAAAATGCAAAATTTGGAATTACACACACATCCTGAAATGGATGACAACCAACAAAATCCAACTAAGTCTAAAAGAAAAGAAACAAAAACAAAAACTAAAAACCATAAAGAACTTAATTAACAACAAAGTAAATAAAAGAACATCAGTACGAAGCCTCCAAAATGGAATCTCCCGGAGTCTCCGAACCAGAATCACCATCTCCATCATCATCACTCTCCTCATCCTCATCATCATCTGCATCAGCTACCTCCTCCTCTGCATTTGTCCCGACCCCGGGCCAACTGGCATAATCTCTCAAATGCTGGCTCGTACGAGTGAAATGATCCACTCCCGGCTCTCTATTTTGCAACGCCAGTTGCTCCATGCTCTCGTGCATGAACATAAATGCTCGCTGATGAGAAAAATGCATTTGCTGGTTCCATTCTTCTCTGGACCGCGAGGAAGTCAGTGACTCTGAGAACAACCGGGCGCGAGGTTAGCATCCAAAGCCCTACAATAGAGGTCACAATAATTATCGTCAATGACCCCATCTATCGTGAGGTGCCCCACAGCAGGAAACACAACCCTCGCCCTCTTCAGAAGTCCCATGATCAAACCAGGATATGTAAGGGCACATTTTATACGCTCCCCCTGGAGGTATAGCTTAATGCAACCCTCTTCGACTCATTAGCAATTAACCGGCCAAAATCGATTTGTGCTTCATCTAGCATGTAGGCAATGAGGCCGACGGTTTCCATGGGTATCGAGGAGGTGTGGCTTCTTGGGCGCAAGCTGTACAACGCCACACACATCAGAACACGGACGCTTGTTTTGAGGCTGGACCGATTAAATTTCAGAGGTTGGCCAGCTCGGTTAAGCTCCTAGGAATGCCCGAATAAACAAATCTTTCTCCTCAACATATCGTGATCCCAATTACCACGAGCCAGGTGCTCATGGTAAATATCTAAATCTTCTTCAGGGACTGTCCAATTTATGCCCAGAAAACTGTTGATGGAGGAACGAGAAAACGACATCGCTTTACCCCGAACCAGAGAGGTGAACTGAAAATCTCTCCCCTCTGTAGGAATAGCATTAGCATAGAACTCTCTAACCAACTCAACGTTAACTTTAGTTTGGGGCTCACATAGAACGCCCAAAACATAGTTATCCAAGATCGCCTCTGGGGTAGCATAGTGCCCATGCTCTCTGAGACGGATAATTCTCTCGGACCAAATGTTTCGTTCCTCGAGCTCTTTGTACCGTGCCTCTTGAGCAGGCCCCAAAAATCGTGTGCCATCAAAAGGATCGGGTCTTGCGGACCCTGCTCTGGCTGACGCAACTCTTTGATGTTTAGCAGCCATCTGAAACAAAACTAAAATCAACAAAATATGACACCGAGATTCCCGTTAGAAATAATTCATGCAATCATCAGTAGAAATCAACTAACCAAAGCATCAAGATTACACAGGAAATGCAAAACACAGCAGGAAAAAATTTTCAGGACGTTGCAGACCGCGCTAAGCCCGGTTACCGCTAAGCGTGCTCTGCGATTTCCAGAAAAAAAATTCTGCAAAAACAGAAAATACCCAGGAAATCTATACCTATTAAGGGCGAAATTCCTAACCTAAACATTATGTACAATCAACACAAACTAATTCTAACAATAAAAGCCTAAATTGCAAACCCTAAATTCCTAAATCCTAACCTAAAAAGCAGAAAAATACGAAATTAAAGGGGGAAAACCATGGATAAATATACCTTGATGCTTGGGTTAGTTAAAAACATAAGAGATTGCAAGAAACTTGTTGATTTGGGTTGAGGTGATTTTGGAATTTCTTTGAGATGAAAAGTGAAAGTGATGATGGTGAAAAAGGGTGAAAGAAAACCCTATTCAATGTAAAAACGAACCAGGCCAACAAGTTGGGCCTGGGTGAACCGGTTTTTGAAATTTTTTTTTTTTTAAACACAGACCGCGCTAAGCGCGCCCCCAACCGCGCTAAGCGCGAAATGTTCTGTCTGATGGGCCAAATGTCGCGCTAAGCGCGCTCTGACCGCGCTTAGCCCGGTCTGCAGAATTTTGAAAATTTTTGAAAAATAGAATTTTGGACTAACAGATATAATAAAATGAGTACAACATAAATACTTACAATGTTGGGGTGCCTCCCAACAAGCGCTTTGTTTAACGTCGGTAGAGATCGACGGTTCATGATGATCAAGGATCATCAAAGTAAGATCTTGACAATGTTTGACTCACCTCTCGCCAACATACCTCTTCAACCGTTGGCCATTCACCGTCCATTCACTCGACCCTCGGGGTCTTGCAAAACTTGCTCCATAGTCTTTCACATCTTTTACCACAAAAGGACCGGACCACTTCGTCTTGAGTTTCCCCGGAAAAAGTCTCATCCGATAATTGAACAAAAGGACGCTTTGGCCCGGTTGAAATTCTTTATGCTTGATCTTTTTATCATGAAACACTTTCACCTTGGCCTTGTATTTTCTGTTTGAATGGTATCCTCCGTCCCTCAATTCATCCAACTCCACAAGTTGTTCTTTCCTTCTTTCACCCGCCATAGAAGAATCAAAATTCAAGAATCTGAGAGCCCATAGAGCTTTGTGTTCCATTTCAACTGGGAGGTGACAAGTCTTTCCACATACAACCTGAAAGGGGGTTAGTCCAATAGGAGCTTTATAGGCGGTTCGATATGCCCATAAAGCTTCATCAAGTTTTTGTGACCAATCCTTCCTTGAGCTAGAGACAGTTTTTTCAAGAATTTTTTTAATTTCTCTATTCGATACCTCGGCCTGACCATTTGCTTGTGGATGGTAGGGAGTTGTCACCTTATGCCTTACCCCACATTGTTTCAAAATTTTCTCTAATAAGGTATTGCAAAAGTGAGAACCTCCATCACTTATCAACACTCGAGGCACACCAAACCGTGAAAATATGTTTTTCTTCAAAAAATTTATAACGGTTTTAGCATCGGCCTTCGGTGAAGCAATGGCCTCCACCCACTTAGACACATAATCAACGGCCACAAGAATGTATTCATTAGAAAGCGATGGCGAAATGGACCAACAAAATCAATACCCCAACAATCAAACACCTCAACTTTCAACATATTATTCAAAGGCATCTCATCCCTATTTCCTATTCCGCCACTTCTTTGGCATTTTTCACAACTCTTAGCATGTGCATAAGCATCTTTAAATAACGAAAGCCAATAAAATCCCGATTGAAGGATTTTAGTGGCCGTTCATAATCCATTGTAATGTCCCCACAAGGAATTGTGACAATGCCAAAGAATGTCTTCGCTTCCTCACTAGACACACATCTCCTTAACAAGCCGTCTTCAACCCAAAGAGATAGGGTTCATCCCAAACATAGTACTTGGCATCAGCCAAGAATTTTCTCCTTTCATTCCACGTTAGATCTTCTGGCATTATTCCCGCGGATTTGTAATTGGCCATATCGGCAAACCACGGCCGCTCTTGGATTGCATACAACTTTTCATCCGGGAACTCCTCCCTAACCTCCTTCTATTTGTCCGTAATTTCCACGTTGACCAAGCGGGATAAATGATCCGCCACCAAATTTTTAGAACCTTTTTTGTCTCGGACCTCCAAATCAAATTCTTGTAACAAAAGAATCCATCGGATCAATCGTTGTTTGGAGTCCGGTTTGGTGGGCAAATATTTAATCGCGGAATGGTCCGTGAAAATCACTACTTTTGAACCAATAAGATAAGGCGAAATTTTCCAATGCATACACTATTGCAAGCAACTCTTTTCGGTTGTTGCGTAGTTAATTTGAGCATCGTTCAAAACTTTGCTCGCATAATGAATAGCATGGAAAATTTTGTTCTTTCTTTGGCCAAGCACGGCTCCCACCACATAATCACTCGTATCACACATCAATTCAAAATCAAGTTTCCAATTTGGTGCGGTGATTATGGGTGCATTGATCAAATTTTCTTTTAATTTTTCAAAAGCCATTAAACAATCTCTATCAAAAATGAAGGACTTATCTTTGTTGAGCAAGTTGCTCAAGGGCTTTGCTATCTTTGAGAAGTCTTGATGAATCTCGGTAGAAACCGCATGTCCTAGAAAGCTCCGAATTCCTTTAACATTGGTTGGTGGGGGAAGCGTCTCGATCACATCGATCTTTGCTTTATCGACCTCGATCCTCTTGAAGATATTTTGTGCCCAAGAACAATGCCGTTGGTCACCATGAAATTGCATTTCTCCCAATTCAAAACCAAGTTCGTATCCACACACCTCTTCAAGACGGTGTTCTAATTTTCTAAGCACAAATCAAATGATGCTCCGAAAACGGAGAAATCATCCATGAAAACTTCAATCGTCTTCTCAATCAAATCAGAAAAAATTGCTTGCATGCATCTTTGGAAGGTTGCCGGCGCATTACATAAGCCAAAAGGCATACGTCTATACGCGAATATTCCAAAAGGACATGTGAAAGCCGTCTTCTCGTGATCTTCCGGATTCACCGAAATTTGATTGTACCCAGGTAACCATCAAGAAACAATAATATTGTTGACCATGAGTCTTTCCAACATTTGATCCATGAACGGAAGAGGAAAGTGATCCTTTCTAGTGGCTTTGTTAAGCCTTCTATAGTCGATGCACATTCTTCATCGTGTTACTTTTCTTGTCGGCACCAATTCATCTTTATCATTCGAAATAACCGTCAAACCTCATTTTTTTGGAACCACATGCACCGGACTCACCCAAGTGCTATCCGAGATCGGATAAATCATCCCGGCTTCTAACATCTTCACAACTTCCTTTCGAACCACTTCCTTCATCACGGATTCAAGCGCCTGCGAGGTTGGGCTACCAACTTGAACTCTTCATCCATCATAATGTTATGCATACAATAGGCGGGCTTATGCCTTTCAAATCGGCTAAAACCCAACCAATTGCATTTTTGTTAGACTTCAAAACGTGAATTAAGCTTCCCTCCTCCTTCTCCGATAATGTATTACTAATGATGAAGGGCTTCTTACCTCCGTCCTCAAGAAACACATACTTCAAATGAGATGGTAGTGCTTTCAACTCAATTTTTGGCTCTTCGTCTTTGGGATCATTCTTCAAAATCTCCACTTCCTCCTCCCATGGGTGCATTTCTTTAGAAATCTCCATCCCTTCAAGACACTCTTCAAGCTCCCGCCTATCATCATCATCATTCACTTCTTCTATTGATTCCTCGATAGCATCTATTTTGAAACAATCTTTCTTATCATTTGGATGTTTCATTGCTTCAAAAAGATTGAAACGAATTTCTTCATCTTGAACCCGCACCTTCATTAAACCATCATCAATGTCAATCATCATTCTAGCCGTCTTCATGAATGGACGGCCTAGAATTAGAGGTGCATCCACGTCTTCCTCCATCTCTATCACAACAAAGTCAACCGGGAAAAAGAATTTATCTACTTTGACCAACAAGTCTAAAGCTACACCATGTGGGCGAGTAATAGACTTGTCCGCCAATTGCAACGTCATTTTTGTAGACTTTAATTCGATATCCCCCAACATCTTTACAATGGATAATGGAATCAAGTTGATGCTCGATCCCAAGTCAATCAATCCTTTCTGACATAGACATCTCCAATGGTAGCAGGCAGGTTACGCCCGATCACTCTCTTTTTTTTGGAATAGTGCGTTGAATTATTGCACTACAACTTGCATCAACCATTATAGTCTCTTGATCCGTGTACCGCTTCTTTTTTGTCAATATGTCCTTCATGAATTTGGAATATTTTGGCATTTGCTCCAATGCTCTCGTGCATGAACATAAATGCTCGCTGATGAGAAAAATGCATTTGCTGGTTCCATTCTTCTCCTGGACCGGCTTGAGGAAGTGCAGCTGACTGAACAGGGGCCCGAGGTTAGCATCCAAAGCCCTACAATAGAGGTCACAATAATTATCGTCAATGACCCCATCTATCGTGAGGTGCCCCACAGCAGGAAACACAACCCTCGCCCTCTTCAGAAGTCCCATGATCAAACCAGGATATGTAAGGGCACATTTTATACGCTCCCCCTGGAGGTATAGCTTAATGCAACCCTCTTCAACTCATTAGCAATTAACCGGCCAAAATCGATTTGTGCTTCATCTAGCATGTAGGCAATGAGGCCGACGGTTTCCATGGGTATCGAGGAGGTGTGGCTTCTTGGTATTGTATCTGCGCACACACATCAGAACACGGACGCTTGTTTTGAGGCTGGACCGATTAAATTTCAGAGGTTGGCCAGCTCGGTTAAGCTCCTAGGAATGCCCGAATAAACAAATCTTTCTCCTCAACATATCGTGATCCCAATTACCACGAGCCAGGTGCTCATGGTAAATATCTAAATCTTCTTGAGGTTGTCAATTTATGCCCGAGCTGTGATGGAGGGCGAGAAAACGACATCGCTTTACCCCGAACCAGAGAGGTGAACTGAAAATCTCTCCCCTCTGTAGGAATAGCATTAGCATAGAACTCTCTAACCAACTCAACGTTAACTTTAGTTTGGGGCTCACATAGAACGCCCAAAACATAGTTATCCAAGATCGCCTCTGGGGTAGCATAGTGCCCATGCTCTCTGAGACGGATAATTCTCTCGGACCAAATGTTTCGTTCCTCGAGCTCTTTGTACCGTGCCTCTTGAGCAGGCCCCAAAAATCGTGTGCCATCAAAAGGATCGGGTCTTGCGGACCTGCTGGTGCCAACTCTTTGATGTTTAGCGACCACGAAACAAAACTAAAATCAACAAAATATGACACCGAGATTCCCGTTAGAAATAATTCATGCAATCATCAGTAGAAATCAACTAACCAAAGCATCAAGATTACACAGGAAATGCAAAACACAGCAGGAAAAAATTTTCAGGACGTTGCAGACCGCTCGATTACCGCTAGCGTGCTCTGCGATTTCGAAAAAATTACGCAAAGCAAATACCAGGAAATCTATACCTATTAAGGGCGAAATTCCTAACCTAAACATTATGTACAATCAACACAAACTAATTCTAACAATAAAAGCCTAAATTGCAAACCCTAAATTCCTAAATCCTAACCTAAAAAGCAGAAAAATACGAAATTAAAGGGGGAAAACCATGGATAAATATACCTTGATGCTTGGGTTAGTTAAAAACATAAGAGATTGCAAGAAACTTGTTGATTTGGGTTGAGGTGATTTTGGAATTTCTTTGAGATGAAAAGTGAAAGTGATGATGGTGAAAAAGGGTGAAAGAAAACCCTATTCAATGTAAAAACGAACCGGGCCAACAAGTTGGGCCTGGGTGAACCGATTTTGAAATTTTTTTAAACCTGAGACCGCTTGCGCCAGCGCTAAGCGAAATGTTCTCGATGGGCCAAATGTCGCTAAGCGGCTCGGCAGCTTAGCGGTCTGCGAATTTGAAAATTTTTGAAAAATAGAATTTTGGACTAACAGATATAATAAAATGAGTACAACATAAATACTTACAATGTTGGGGTGCCTCCCAACAAGCGCTTTGTTTAACGTCGGTAGAGATCGACGGTTCATGATGATCAAGGATCATCAAAGTAAGATGCGGCAATGTTTCGGCTCACCTCTCCGCCAACATACCTCTTCAACCGTTGGCCATTCACCGTCCATTCACTCTGACCCTCGGGGTCTTGCAAAACAACTGCTCCATAGTCTTTCACATCTTTTACCACAAAAGGACCGGACCACTTCGTCTTGAGTTTCCCCGGAAAAAGTCTCATCCGATAATTGAACAAAAGGACGCTTTGGCCCGGTTGAAATTCTTTATGCTTGATCTTTTTATCATGAAACACTTTCACCTTGGCCTTGTATTTTCTGTTTGAATGGTATCCTCCGTCCCTCAATTCATCCAACTCCACAAGTTGTTCTTTCCTTCTTTCACCCGCCATAGAAGAATCAAAATTCAAGAATCTGAGAGCCCATAGAGCTTTGTGTTCCATTTCAACTGGGAGGTGACAAGTCTTTCCACATACAACCTGAAAGGGGGTTAGTCCAATAGGAGCTTTATAGGCGGTTCGATATGCCCATAAAGCTTCATCAAGTTTTTGTGACCAATCCTTCCTTGAGCTAGAGACAGTTTTTTCAAGAATTTTTTTAATTTCTCTATTCGATACCTCGGCCTGACCATTTGCTTGTGGATGGTAGGGAGTTGTCACCTTATGCCTTACCCCACATTGTTTCAAAATTTTCTCTAATAAGGTATTGCAAAAGTGAGAACCTCCATCACTTATCAACACTCGAGGCACACCAAACCGTGAAAATATGTTTTTCTTCAAAAAATTTATAACGGTTTTAGCATCGGCCTTCGGTGAAGCAATGGCCTCCACCCACTTAGACACATAATCAACGGCCACAAGAATGTATTCATTAGAGCGATGGCGGAAATGGACCAACAAAATCAATACCCCAACAATCAAACACCTCAACTTTCAACATATTATTCAAAGGCATCTCATCCCTATTTCCTATTCCGCCACTTCTTTGGCATTTTTCACAACTCTTAGCATGTGCATAAGCATCTTTAAATAACGAAAGCCAATAAAATCCCGATTGAAGGATTTTAGTGGCCGTTCACAATCCATTGTAATGTCCCCCACAAGGGGAATTGTGACAATGCCAAAGAATGTCTTTCGCTTCCTCACTAGACACACATCTCCTTAACAAGCCGTCACTACTCAACCCAAAGAGATAGGGTTCATCCCAAACATAGTACTTGGCATCAGCCAAGAATTTTCTCCTTTCATTCCACGTTAGATCTTCTGGCATTATTCCCGCGGATTTGTAATTGGCCATATCGGCAAACCACGGCCGCTCTTGGATTGCATACAACTTTTCATCCGGGAACTCCTCCCTAACCTCCTTCTATTTGTCCGTAATTTCCACGTTGACCAAGCGGGATAAATGATCCGCCACCAAATTTTTAGAACCTTTTTTGTCTCGGACCTCCAAATCAAATTCTTGTAACAAAAGAATCCATCGGATCAATCGTTGTTTGGAGTCCGGTTTGGTGGGCAAATATTTAATCGCGGAATGGTCCGTGAAAATCACTACTTTTGAACCAATAAGATAAGGACGAAATTTTTCCAATGCATACACTATTGCAAGCAACTCTTTTTCAGTTGTTGCGTAGTTAATTTGAGCATCGTTCAAAACTTTGCTCGCATAATGAATAGCATGGAAAATTTTGTTCTTTCTTTGGCCAAGCACGGCTCCCACCACATAATCACTCGTATCACACATCAATTCAAAATCAAGTTTCCAATTTGGTGCGGTGATTATGGGTGCATTGATCAAATTTTCTTTTAATTTTTCAAAAGCCATTAAACAATCTCTATCAAAAATGAAGGACTTATCTTTGTTGAGCAAGTTGCTCAAGGGCTTTGCTATCTTTGAGAAGTCTTCGATGAATCTCCGGTAGAAACCCGCATGTCCTAGAAAGCTCCGAATTCCTTTAACATTGGTTGGTGGGGGAAGCGTCTCGATCACATCGATCTTTGCTTTATCGACCTCGATCCCTCTTGAAGATATTTTGTGCCCAAGAACAATGCCGTTGGTCACCATGAAATTGCATTTCTCCCAATTCAAAACCAAGTTCGTATCCACACACCTCTTCAAGACGGTGTTCTAATTTTCTAAGCACAAATCAAATGATGCTCCGAAAACGGAGAAATCATCCATGAAAACTTCAATCGTCTTCTCAATCAAATCAGAAAAAATTGCTTGCATGCATCTTTGGAAGGTTGCCGGCGCATTACATAAGCCAAAAGGCATCGTCTATCTGAATATTCAAAAGGACATGTAAGCCGTCTTCTCGTGATCTTCGGATTCACGAAATTTGATTGTACCGGTAACCATCAAGAAACAATAATATTGTTGACCGAGTCTTTCCAACATTTGATCCATGAACGGAAGAGGAAAGTGATCCTTTCTAGTGGCTTTGTTAAGCCTTCTATAGTCGATGCACATTCTTCATCGTGTTACTTTTCTTGTCGGCACCAATTCATCTTTATCATTCGAAATAACCGTCAAACCTCATTTTTTTGGAACCACATGCACCGGACTCACCCAAGTGCTATCCGAGATCGGATAAATCATCCCGGCTTCTAACATCTTCACAACTTCCTTTCGAACCACTTCCTTCATCACCGGATTCAAACGCCTCTGAGGTTGGGCTACCAACTTGAACTCTTCATCCATCATAATGTTATGCATACAATAGGCCGGGCTTATGCCTTTCAAATCGGCTAAAACCCAACCAATTGCATTTTTGTTAGACTTCAAAACGTGAATTAAGCTTCCCTCCTCCTTCTCCGATAATGTATTACTAATGATGAAGGGCTTCTTACCTCCGTCCTCAAGAAACACATACTTCAAATGAGATGGTAGTGCTTTCAACTCAATTTTTGGCTCTTCGTCTTTGGGATCATTCTTCAAAATCTCCACTTCCTCCTCCCATGGGTGCATTTCTTTAGAAATCTCCATCCCTTCAAGACACTCTTCAAGCTCCCGCCTATCATCATCATCATTCACTTCTTCTATTGATTCCTCGATAGCATCTATTTTGAAACAATCTTTCTTATCATTTGGATGTTTCATTGCTTCAAAAGATTGAAGCAATTTCTTCATCTTGAACCCGCACCTTCATTAAACCATCATCAATGTCAATCATCATTCTAGCCGTCTTCATGAATGGGCCCTAGAATTAGAGGTGCATCCACGTCTTCCTCCATCTCTATCACAACAAAGTCAACCGGGAAAAAGAATTTATCTACTTTGACCAACAAGTCTAAAGCTACACCATGTGGGCGAGTAATAGACTTGTCCGCCAATTGCAACGTCATTTTTGTAGACTTTAATTCGATATCCCCCAACATCTTTACAATGGATAATGGAATCAAGTTGATGCTCGATCCCAAGTCAATCAATCCTTTGCCGACATAGACATCTCCAATGGTAACGGGCAAGGTTACACGCCCCAGATCACTCTCTTTTTTTTGGAATAGTGCGTTGAATTATTGCACTACAACTTGCATCAACCATTATAGTCTCTTGATCCGTGTACCGCTTCTTTTTTGTCAATATGTCCTTCATGAATTTGGAATATTTTGGCATTTGCTCCAATGCCTCGGTGAATGGAATATTAATTTGCAATTGCTTAAAAATATCCATAAATCGAGCATAGTGCTTAGCATCATCCTTTTTAGATGGAATATGAGGATAAGGTAAGTTTCTTAAGGGTAGAGTGACTTACTTCTCCTTTCCCTTTCTCAATTTCTTCTTCTTTTCCTCCACTTTTTCCTTTTCAACTTCATCATTATCAACATATGCATTTTCGACTACAACATCATTTTCAACTAAAACATCCCCCACAACAACATTCTCATCATCTTTTTCAACTACAACCTCCTCCACAACTACTTCTTCATCCTTCTCCACTTGTTTTTTTCTCTTCACTTCTTTCTTTTTCTCCTCAACAACTATACCACTCCTAGTTGTAATAGCTTTACAATGCTCCTTTGGATTTGCTCGAGTAGTTGGAGAAAATGAGAATCGAGCTTTGATCGGAAATTTGCTTCGCTAATTGCCCCATTTGAGTTTCTAAATTCTTGATCGATGCCTCCGTGCTCTTTTGGTTTGCCATAGAAGCTTGCATTAATTGAGCAAGTGTATCTTGAATGTTTGAATTTCTAGCTTGGTTTTGAGATTGAGCTTGACTTTGATTTTGACTTTGGTACGGATTTTGTCTAGCTTGATTGTTGTTGTCTTGTCTCCATCCACCTTGATAACCTTGATTACCTCTTTGTTGGTAACCTTGGCCTTGATTTTGGTAAGGAGGTCTTTGTTGATATCCTTGCCCTTGATTTGCCATGTAATTTGCTTCTTCATTTTCCGGAGGACAAAATCCGGTCTTGTGATCACCCTTGCATAATTCACAACAAGCAATATGTTGAGTTTGCTTGCTAGATAATCCTTGCATCTCCATGATTTGTTGAGGAAGCTTTGCCATTTTCTTTGTCAATTATTCAACTTGCTTTGCAAACAATTTGTTTTGCGCTACAAGTGCTTCATGACTAGAACCAATTTCAAGAGCTCCCGTTTTCATTTGCGCATTCCCTTGATCATTTTGAACTTGGTGGTCATTTCTTCCCATATTCTCAATGATTTGAGTTGCTTCATAAGGTGTCTTTGCCATTAAGGAACCTCCCGCCGTAGCATCCAACAACAATTTATGTTGAGGTTGGAGATTGTAAGTGTTTTTATGTTGGCATTAATTTTTGGTAAAACTAGGATATGACAATGTCTTGACTGATGTCATGACATTCAGAGTTTGAAGATAAATTCTGCATAAGAAGAATGATTCAAGTACAGCTCAGACTGGAAGCTAACTGTTGTGCTGGAATTCTGCAGAAGATTGACTGATGTCATAACCGATGTTATTATTATGTTTCATGTAATTGGATCTCATGCTCACGTGGCTATATGGTTAATCTTAGTTAACCCTAAATTGGTTTGTTAAAAATACCAAGTCTTTAGGATTAATTAAGTAAACCCTAGCTATAATTATGGAAGCCCAGAACTGAAGTTACAGGATTGCTTCTATAATAGGAAAAGAACCCTTACTCTGCTGCTGCGCCTCTGGACTGTATTAAAGAATTAGCAGGTTGTTAATTGTGTATTCTAGTTATTCTTGTGAGCCAAGCAATTATCAATTGATAAGTGTCTTGGACTAGGATTTGGTTGTAAGGGTTCTTTATCACTCAAAGCTTTGAAGCACGAGTGTTGTGTCTCTTGATTAAAGCTTTGAAGCAAAATCAAGTTTGTTTATTGAAGAGGGTCTTCACAATTCAATTAATCAATAGGTTGATATCACTACTGTGATTGAGGGGGAGTGAGTAGGAACTCAGGTCTAAGTAGGACTTAGATTGAAGTTGCATTGGGTAGGTCTTAAGTGAAGGATATAAGCGGTTGGTTTATTCACGAATTAATTCTACTAATAGTGAATTTCCTCCACGGCTTGGTAGCCCCGGATGTAGGTGTAGTTACACACTAAAGCGGGTAAACAATTGATTGCGTTCTTTCTGCTTTAAATTAGCTGTGTGAATTGTTAGCAGTGTCGAATCTTGTGTCATAACATTCTCTGTGACATCACGTGTCTGCTGCCGAGAATATCAATCGCATCGAGGCGGGCACCACACTGTTATTTACAGGTGAGATCTAGGGATAATAGTTTACGGCGTTATGGACAAGGAAGGAGGAATTGAAGTAGACCACCCATCTGGATGGATCTAATTATGATTCTTTGGAAACCTCGTATGGTTGCCTTTTGAAGTCACTAGACATGAAAGCTTGGAGAGTTCTTTGAGGAGGATGGAAACATCCTACCAAGCTTGAGAAGATGGGACTACTAATGCGAAACCGGAGGAAGAATGGAGAAAAGAAGAAGAAGAGCTTGCTGGAAACTCTAAAGCATTGAATGCCTTATTCAATGGAATTGTGAAATATCTTGAGACTAGTACATCGATGTGAGCGGCCAAGGATGTTTGGGACACTCTCAAAACTACTCATGAGGGAACATCCAAGGTGAAAATTTCAAGACTTGGATGCTCACTACCAAATTTGAGAATCGAAGATGAAGGAAGATGAGACCATTCATGAGTTTCACATGAACATCTTGGAGATTGCCAACACCTCGGGAGCTTTGGGAGAGATGTCGGAAGAAAGTTAGTAAGAAGATTCTCAGATCCTTGCCTAAAAGGTTTTCAATGAAGGTGACTGCTATAGAGGAAGCTCAAGATATCTGCAACTTGAAGGTGGATGAACTTATTGGATCACTTCAGACATTTGAGATGGGAATCAGTGACAATGTTGACAAGAGAAACAAGAGCATAGCCCTTGTTTCCAATACTGAAGATGAAAGCAAGGAAGATGATGAAGAGAAGATCTCAGAAGCAATAGCTATGCTTGGTAGGAAGTTCAACAAACTCATCAAGAGAATTGACCCAAAGTCAAGGTCCAATGTTAAGAACATCCCATCTGACATTAGCAGAACCTATGACTCCAACAGAAGATTCAAGTCTGAAGAGAAGGGAAGTCCAAGCAGAGGGATCCAATGTCATGGGTGCGAAGGATATGGGCACATTCGAGCTGAATGTCCTACCTTTCTAAAGAAACAGAAGAAAGGAATGGCTGTCACTTGGTCGATGGTGACTCGGGAGTGAATCGAAGAGGAAGCCAAACTTATTCTTGCTCTCTCGGGTTTGTAACTCTGATAATGGCTCTAGTGATGAGGAGGTGACATTTGAATAACTTGCTGACACTTACAAGAAGCTGTGTATCAGAAGTGCTGAAGTCTTCCAGCAAAATGAGAGACAGAAAAAGCTAATTGTAAAGTTGGAGGCTGAGAATGTAAAGTTGGAGGCTGAGAAGAAGGAAGATATTGCTACTATAAGTCATCTCAACAGTGAAGTTATAGTGTTAAACTCCAAACTTGAGAAGATGACTAAGTCTATCAATATGTTGACAACTGGAACTGATAAGTTGGAGGAAATCCTTGAATGGACAAAATGCGGGAAATATGCATGGTCTTGGATATGTACGCAAAGAAACTTTCTTGGTGAGAAGAAGAAGACAGTGCGGAAAACCAATGTCAAAGCAAATGTCACAACATAGGCGGGAAATGTATGCAGTTCGGGATATGTGGATGTAAAGAAATATCTTGATAATAAGAAGAAGAATAGACACGATAAATCAATGTCAAAGCGAGATGTCACAACATAGGGCTCAACATCAAGATCGAGAGAAACATGAAGAAAAAGTTTCAAAGATGGAGATGTCATTATTGTGGAAGGTTTGGACACATAAAGCCATTTTGTTATAGACTATATGGATATCCTAATCAGATCCCTTATGTCAAGCCTAAGACCAACAAGGTTCCATACACTCAATAGTGCAAGAAGAAACTGCTGACCTTGATAGCTCACACCTCTCTTAGAGTTTACGCGAAGATTGGTACTTTGGCGATGGTGCTCTAGGCATATGAGTGGAATCAAGACTCTTCTAAATGAAGTCAGACCTCATACTACTAGTTATGTCACTTTTGGAGATGGAGCTAAAGGTGAAATCAAAGGTGTTGGAAAGTTGGACTGCCCTAGAGTTCCAAACCTAAATGAAGTGTTGCTGGTGAAGGGTTTGACTACCAATCTTATAAGTATCAGTCAACTGTGTGATCAGGATTTAAGGTCAACTTTACCAAGTCTGAATGTCTTGTAACCAATGAAAAACAAGAAGTTGTAATGAGAGGAATCAGATCAAAAGATAACGGTTACTTGTGGGAGTTTGAGAACACCAACTGTCTTACATGTGTTCTGACCAAAGATGAAAAGGAGGTGGCTGTGGCACCAAAAGCTTGGTCATTTGCATCTTAGAGGATGAAAAGATCAAATCCATGGAGGCTGTCGGAGGATTCCAAGACTTCATATTGATGAAGGAGAGTCGTGGTGAATGTCGGGGTTGGAAAGCAAACGAGAATGTCACATCCAATGTCAAGACATCGACCACCTCCAGTCTTTGGAGGCACATGGATCGATGGGGCCTATGCGAGGTTGAAAGCCTTGGTGGAAAAAGATATGCTTATGTTGTTGTGGATGATTTTTCGATTCACGGATAAACTTCATCGGGAAAAATCGATGTGTTTGATGTCTTCAAAGAATTATGCAAAAGACTTCAAAGAAAAGGAAGGTTGCATTATCGAATTAGAAGTGATCATTGAAAGGAATTTGAGAATAGCAAGTTTGATGAATTACATTCCTCGGAAGGAATCAATCATGAGTTCTCTTCTCCTATAACTCCTCAACAAAATGGAGTTGTGGAAAGGAAAAACAGGACTATACAGGAATCTGCCAGAGCAATGATTCATGCTAAGAAACTTCCTATTCATTTTTGGGCTGAACTATGAATACAGCCTGCTATGTTCACGACAGGGTCACCTTGAGAAAGGGAACATCCTCCACCCTTTATGAAATATGGAAGGGAAGAAAACCTACTGTGAAGTATTTCCATGTATTTGGTAGCAAATGCTATATTCTGACAGATCGTGAACAAAGGAGAAAGATGGACTCTAAATATGATGAAGGAATTTTTCTAGGATACTCTACAAACAGCAGAGCATATAGGGTATTCAACTCCAGGACAAAAGTTATGATGGAGTCTATTAATGTCATAGTTGATGAACACCATGAGGAAAACAATGTCCCATATGATGTTGAGACATTGTTTGAGACATCTCCACAAGTTTCTGATAAGGATGATGTGCCTGTCCCTACTTCACCAAAGTCTGAACCAGGGAAAGCTAACGGTCCTTCCATCAGAATTCAGAAAGGTCATCCAAAGGAACTCATCATTGGAGATCCTAACTGTGGAGGCATTACAAGATCCAGAGAAATTGTCTCAAATTCTTGTTTTGTGTCTAAGATTGAGCCAAAGAATGTCAAAGAGGCTCTAACTGATGAATACTGGATTGGAGAAATGCAAGATGAATTGAACCAGTTCAAACAACATGATGTGTGGGAGTTAGTTCCTAGACCAGAAGGAACAAACATCATTGGCACAAAGTGGATCTACAAGAACAAGTCTGATGCAGAAGGGGTTGTCACCAGAAATAAAGCAAGACTTGTTGCTCAGGGATACACTCAAGTTGAAGGGATTGATTTTGATGAAACTTTTGCTCCTGTGGCTAGGCTGGAATCAATCATATTACTGTTAGGAGTTGCTTGCATCCTGAAATTCAAGCTGTTTCAGATGGATGTGAAAAGTGCCTTCCTAAATGGCTACTTAAATGAGGAGGTTTATGTAGAACAGCCTAAGGGATTTGTGGATCCTAACTTTCCTGATCATGTTTACAAATTGAGGAAAGCTTTATATGGTCTGAAAATAGCTCCTATAGCCTTGTATGAAAGATTGACAAAGTCCCTTACTGATAAAGGTTACAGGAAAGGCGGTTTGGATAAAACTCTCTTTGTCAAGAATGAAGGAGGAAAGATAATGGTAGCTCAAATTTATGTTGATGACATAGTGTTTGGAGGAATGTCAGATAAAATGGTGAGACATTTTTCCAACCAAATGCAAGTTGAGTTTGAAATGAGACTCATGGGAGAATTGACTTACTTTCTTGGACTACAAGTCACACAGATGGAAGATTCAACTTTTCTTTCTCAGAGCAAGTATGCAAAGAATATTGTCAAGAAATTTGGGATGGAAAAAGCCAGCCATAAAAGGACTACTGCTCCTACTCATTTAAAGTTGTCCAAAGACACAAGTGGAGCAAATGTTGATCAAAGCTTGTATAGAAGCATGATAGGAAGCTTGTTGTACTTAACAACCAGTAGACCTGACATTGCCTTTGCTGTTGGAGTATGTGCAAGATATCAGGCTGAACCTAAAGTAAGTCACATCAATCAGGTGAAAAGAATTCTGAAGTATGTGAGTGGAACTTACAATTATGGTATGTTGTATTCTCATAGATGTGAACCAACTCTGTCTGGCTATTGTGATGCTGATTGGACTGGTAATGCTGATGATAGAAAAAGCACTTCTGGAGGATGCTTCTTTTTGGGGACCAATCTTGGTTCTTGGTTCAGCAAGAAATAAAACTGTGTGTCTTTATCCACTGCTGAAGCTGAATACATAGAAGCAGGTAGCAGTTGTTCTCAAATGGTCTGGATGAAGCAGATGCTGACTGAGTACAATGTCACACAGGATGTCATGACATTGTACTGTGACAACCTGAGTGCTATTAATATTTCAAAAAATCCTATTCAGCACAGCAGGACTAAGCACATTGACATTAGACATCACTTCATCAGAGATCTTGTGGAAGAAAAACTGATTAAATTGGAGCATGTAGCCACTGAACTCCAACTGACTGACATTTTTACTAAAGCTCTTGATGCTAATCAGTTTGAGAATTTAAGGGGCAAGTTGGGTATTTGCCAATATGAAGAGTTGTAGCAATTAACATTGCTTACAACAAGGAATGGAAGAGACTTTTTATTTCATTTAATTCTAAGTGGGCTAATTAATTATTTCCCTCTTACTTTTCAAAAGTCCGAGAATAGGAAGAGACATATATATATTTCAATTTGTTCATTTGAATGCATCACACTCCATTCCTTCTACAGATATGCTCAAACTCTCTGTCAAATATTTTCTCACTTCCACAAAATGTCTCAACAAAGAATGTCATCCTCTTCTTCATCATCAAGGGAAACTAGTTCTCCATCTCCCACTGATTCTGGGGTTAGGGCAAACGCAGAAGCAATGCAGCCTGAGATTATGGAGGTTACTCCTCTACGTGCCATGGCAACTGATCCTGGGAGGGTCAAGAAACTATGCACCAGACATTCAAGAAGATCTCAAGCATCTCCTTCTAGTAAGACCTCTGAACCAACTTCCTCTGTTCCTCCTGAAATAGCAAACAGGGAAGGTTCTAGATATGTTCATCAGGCCATAGCTAGAATAGTTACTAGGATTCTGAATGAGAATCATTTTGTGCCTGGGGTTTCTGTTCCATTAAATCAAGAATCTGCTAGCCCTAGTTTAGCAACTGATCCAGATGTCACACAGAATGTCAAGACATCTGATGACAATGCTAGGAAAACCCCTAAGAATCTTGATAATGAACCCTCTAATAAATCTCCTGAAAAATGTGCTGCTGATATCTCTGATAAATCTCCTGAACAATGTGTTGCTGATAAGTCCCCTGTGAATTCTGTTTATGATATTTCTGATGGAATTCTTGAAGAATCCCTTGAAAAATTTGTTGCTGATACCACTGATAAGTCCCATATTATTTCTGCTGATGATATCTCTGATGGAATCCTTGAAGAAACTCCAGAGAAACCAGTTGATGACAACCTTGAAAACTCTCCAGTGAAAAACTCTGAAAATGCTGTGGAACCCCCTGTCATTGATTTGGATGAAGAATTCTATGATAATTACCTCATTGCTAATGTCAACCCAAGCATTGCTAAGAGGATGATGAACAGAAAAGGGAAGCAGAATGCCTCTTAGAGTCCTTCCAAGGAGAAGGTTGCTAAAGCTGTTCATAAGACCCCCAGAGCTAAAGACATGGCTGAAGAAAGATTTGGGAAGGATCAGAAAGCTGGACCCTCTAAAGGAAAGGGTAGAATGAAGTCTATTGGTAGTATCTCTAGGCCCAAGAGAACACCAATTATCAAGAAAAGGAAGGTCCCTGAACCTTCAGAATCTGACCAAGACTCAGATTTTAATGTTGAAGAGAATGTCTCAGACATTCAACCCAGGAAAAAACCTTCTCGAGGCAAACTGCCCAAAGTCCCTGAAGTGGCTATTGATAACATCTCCTTCCATCACCACGAGTGCTAGCGGTGGAAATATGTGTGTTTGAAGAGAATTGCACTAGAAAGGGAGCTGAACAAGAGTGCCCTTGAATGCAAGGATGTTATAGATCTGATCAAGGAAGCTGGGTTAATGAAAACTGTGGTGAAGTTTTCTAACTGTTATGATGTTTTGGTAAAGGAGTTCATTGTGAATATGACAAGTGGTTGTGCTGATGGAAGATTAGCAGATTCTAAGACTATTTTTGTAAGAGGGAGAAAAGTGAAGTTTTCCCCAAGTGTGATCAACAAGTATTTGGGAAGATCCGATGATGCTCAACCTGAGCTTGAAGAAACTGATAACCAAGTCTGTCAAACAATCACTGCTAAGCAAGTGAAACATTGGCCAATGAAGGGAAAAGTAGCGCCAAAGCGGGTGTTAAGTTTTCTATTCTTCACAAGATAGGTCTTTAATGGGTTCCAACAAACCACAAGTCCACCATCTCCATTGGTCTGGGCAGATTCATCTTTGCTGTTGGTACTAAAGCAAAATTTGATTATGGAACTTACATTTTTGAGCAAACCTTAAAGCATGCTGGCAGTTATGCAATAAAAGGACCAATAGCCTTTCCCTCCCTTCTGTGTGGTATTATAATTGATCAATACCCTGATATCTTAGTTGATAGAGATTCAGTCTGTAAAATAGCTCCTACCCTTGGTTTTCACTACAAGCTATTTCAAGGGAAGCATGTCCAAGACATTGTCATGACATCTGCTGAGACATCAAATGTCAAGGCAAATTCTCAGAAGGCAAATGTCATTGTTGTGCTAAAAGAGACGTAGGGAACTTGAAGCGAGCGAGACCATTGAAGAGCGATCTCTTGGAAAAGAAGCAACACGGAGGTTGAGGATGAAGGGCTAGCTGGTGATGTTTCTGCTGAAAACTTGGATGAAGATGCTGATGCTGATCATGTAACTGGTGCTGGTAGCAGTTCAGAAGATGCAACATACCACAGTGCCTCTTCTGGAGAAGAAAGCACTTGATTTGTAATCACGTATACATTGATTGTTTGTTTTTTGTTGTTGATTTTGCTTGTTTTAATTCTGGTTGTTTTGGATATTTGTATTTTTGACTGAGTTGTAATATTTAACTCTGAATGGTACTTATTTATTTTATGGATTTTGGGAAATTGTACTAGTACCTTTGGCCCCTTTGTGGCTAAAAAGGGGGAGAAGAATTTGTGGGCAATTGTGGGAATTTGTGGGCAATTGTGGTTAGAATTTATCTTCTTTAGGATCTGGTTATTTAGCTTAGATTAGCTTCGACTGGTTGTTTTATTCTGCTGCATTAGTTCTCTGATAGCTTAGTTTGTTTTAGCCAAAAATTTGCCAAAGGGGGAGTTTGTAAGTGTTTTTATGTTGGCATTAATTTTTGGTAAAACTAGGATATGACAATGTCTTGACTGATGTCATGACATTCAGAGTTTGAAGATAAATTCTGCATAAGAAGAATGATTCAAGTACAGCTCAGACTGGAAGCTAACTATTGTCTTTGGAATTGCGAAAATTAGCGATGTCATAGATGTTATGACATTCTGTGTGACATTTGTTGTTTTGCAGATTCACTTTTCCTGAGACTTTTCAGGATGTTTGTTGAGTTGTTTTTATTATGTTTCATGTAATTGGATCTCATGCTCATGTGGCTATATGGTTAATCCTAGTTAACCCTAAATTGGTTTGTTAAAAAGACCAAGTCTTTAGGATTAATTAAGTAAACCCTAGCTATAATTATGGAAGCCCAAAACTGAAGTTACAGGACTGCTTCTATAATAGGAAAAGAACCCTTACTCTACTGCCAGGAATTTCATAGACCATTGCGGAAAATATGGATTTGAGTGATTTCATCAAAACCATGGCTAGGGCATTTTCTAAGCATGTACTTATATCTCTCCCAAGCCCTATTCAAAGGCTCATTAACTCCTTGAGAAAACACCGAAATTGCGGTTTTTGCCTCCATGAATCTTGATTGAGGAAAAAACCTTTCAAGGAATTTCTCCTGCAATGCATTCCAATTCGTCATAGTGTCTTGCGGTTGGTCTAGATACCAATCATTTGCTTTCCCCACTAAAGAATGAGGGAAAAGTCTTTGAAAGTATTTCTCCTCTTGGTCCTCCGGAGCTCCAGCCGCACCCGCAATTTCATAAAACTTAGTGAGGTGGGTGTATGGATCTTCATGGTCATGACCATGAAAAGGACTTGCATAAAGAAGTTGGAGCAAACCCGTCTTCATCTCCGTGAACCTCGCATTGGCTTGGCGGGCAAATTGAGCGTTGTGACGAGGGCTATTTACACAAGGCCCCCTCGGTGGTGGTGGTGGTGGTGGTTGATCCGCCATAATGACTTCTCCTAACACGGGTGGTGTCGAAGAAGTAGATGATTCTCCTCTTTCTTGTCTTTGCCTAGCTAGTCTTTTCCTCCGTTTAGCACTGCTATTAAGTCTTCTTTCCGTCCTTTCAATTTCTGGATCGAATAGGAGTTGATCGACCGGAACACTTCCTCGCATAAACTAATTCCTGAAAAATTCTAGCCACACAAAAGAATCAAAGACAGAGATTAGTAGAGAAATATCTTAAAACACACAACTATTGCGATACTGGCAATATCAAACGCCAATCCCTGGCAACGGCGCCATTTTGTTGTAGGAATAGTCCGTAAACAAGTATTTTTAATTATCGTATCCACAGGGATTGGTGTTGTATCGTAGTCTTTCAATAGTAAAGCGTATTTTAAGATTTTAGTAACACAAGGGTTTGTTTCCTAAACTACTAGTATCATGAGTTTCAAGCCAACAACTTTAAAATCCTTTTTAAAAGAGAGTTACGTTTGGATTCAAGAGAGTTTTGGGTTTGTTTTCAAATGATGGAAGCATGTCAAGATTAGTTTCATTAACCTAATTTCATATATATTCTATTAACCAAGTGATGAACTAGTTGATGATTGCTATAAATACGTATCCTCTCAATCTTGTTGATTTCTCACCAAGATTGTGAGTTTTATCATGTTAATCTTTGAATGATTTCTCACCACAACTATTGACATGATAAATATGAAGCTCAATACTTGTAAACACTAACTCACAAATCTATTCATAGCATTTGTTCATTAGTGGATGAATATCCTAGGTCTACTTTGAAGCATCCTTTTTCATTCATGATTCAAAGCATAAAGAGATAGAAGAACAAAGATATTCAACATATATAAATCATCACCATGTTCATACACAAAGAGATTAAAAGAAATACATACTAGTTAGATCAACTACCTCTAATCTTGACACAAAAAGAGCTTAGCTACTCATTTTCATGGTTGCTTTGCTTACAAGATTGTTGGAGAAGATGAACATAGAAGAAGAATAAACAAGAACAATGTTTTTGTTTTATATTTTCTATGCCCTAAAATTACAAAAAAATGATGAATGATGATGAAGAAGTGATATCCCCTTTTTAGCACAACAAAAACCAGCTGGAAAAGCAGAGAGTTGGTGGGCTAAAAGGTGGCTGGGTCATCCTTTTTACGATTTTTCATGAGACCGCTAAGCACAGTTACCGCTAAGCGCACTCATGTTACAACCTTGGTGACACAAGCATGCTTCTTCTTCAAAATTCCTTCAAAAGAAACATCCAAGAGCTCTTCAAGTTTCCTTGAATCCAAGCTTGAGGGAATCAATATTAAAAACCTACAATTCAAATGTAAACTAAGTTAAATAATATATTATAAACAAAAACTAAATAGAAACATAATTAAACCCAAAATACTATACTAAATACTACTAATTAATTAAAAGACATTGTTAAGGACCACAAAATCATGTACAAAATATCCACAATTTGGTCCTTAACAATGGTGCTCGGGTGGAGCTGAAATTTACGAACATTCACCGGTTGGTTGATAATGGCAGTCTTCCCCCCGGTGTATTGTGCCTCTGTAATCTCCTAGCAGTCTTTCTTCCGGTGGATCCATGGTCTCCGCTTCTGATTCTGAACCAGATTGTACTTAATTTTTATCTTCTTCTTCTGCTAGGCTTGCTTGCTTCGCTTTTCTTCACCGAGCGTGAAAGGTTCTTTCTATCTCTGTGCCAAAAAGATAATCAGCTGAGGATTAACCTCGCATAAAATATTAGACACGATCTTAGTACTGAAACAATTTAACAGGAAAAATAAAATTTCAATTGCAGAGCAATAAAATTTCAATTGAAATAAGATTAAAATATGTATTTTGGCAGTCCCCGGCAACGGCGCCAAAAACTTGATCGGAAAAATAACAAGTGTACTATTTTCACCGATGTAGTTATAATGAGTTTCCCCAAGTATCGATTTCGAGGACTGCGTAGTAAATACCTCTTTGTGCTCTTAATTCAATTGAACAAAAACAATGGTTGGGTTGAGTTTAGAACTTTTAAATGATAGCCGTAACAAAATAGTGACTGATGATAAATGGAGAGAATGATGCCAGGATGAGTGTTGATTTAACACGTTATGATCCGAATCCAGATTTCGTCATTATATATGAAAACTTTCAATTACCTATCTCTAGAATGTTCTTCCTTAAGTCCTTAATGAAGAAAACTATTAAAATCTCAATCCTTATTCAAATGTCTATTCGAATAACTCTTGGTTTTAACCATAAAAATATCAAGAAATACAAGTGATTAAAAATAGTTCCTAGTCCTAGGTGAGACTCCTAATAACCTAATTGTGTAGAAACCCTAACAATCACAGTCCTGCCAATTGTTAGTCATAGGTATACATGTATTTGTCCGATATAGAAGCATAAGAACACCACACAATTAAATTGAAATAGATAAACAATGCATTAAGGAAATCAATAATCTGAATTCATAACAATCATCAAATCAGGACCACCCCCTAACATTGAGGGGTTTAGCCTCTCATAGTATTCGAGGAAAACATTAGATATAAGGTAGACATTACAAAGAATAACGATGATGTTGATCTTCAATGGTGGCTGCCCTTGAATCTCGTCGTCTCCGACTCCCTCTTCGTAGTTGTCTTCTCTTCTCTGTAATATTTCTCTCGTGCTTTCCAAAAGTCCCCTTTCTCTTTTCACAAAATTGCTTCTAATAGTCTCTACTCCATCTAAGTCTTGGCAAAAGTCAAAAGTACCCTTAATGACAAAGAAAAGGTCCAAAAATCAAAAAGTGAAGTTTTCTCTCGCTCCCATCAACCCGGGTCGTGTTGATTAACACGGGTGCTCGTGTTGGTCTTTCAAATCAAAGGTTCACTCCAGGTCGATCAACACGGGCCGTGTTGATGAACACGTGCGCCCTTGTTGATCCACTGACTTTGGTTGTTTTTCACATTCCACTGGATTTTCAACACGGGCGTGTTGATTCACCTGGGGCCGTGTTGATTCCTCTATAGCCTCCATATTACGATTTTTGCACTTCTTTTGCCCCGATTTGTCCTGTTTTATTCTTCTGACCCTGAAAACACTCAAACACATAAGTAAAGCGTAAAATACGATAAAATGACATCTAACACTAGACAAATAAAAGAAACGATAACAAAATTAAATGCTAAATATCTGTGTACAAACCACAGATCAAGGAGTAGTGCGGAAATTTCTGTCAATGAATTGTATAGAAATAGGGTTTGGAGAGGTGATCAGAGGGATACTACGAGTACTAGTTAGAAAAACGCACCCTCATCGTCAACATAGATTTCAAATGGGACATCCATAGGTAATGGGCCTAAGAAAGCTAAAGGGTCATTATTAAGATTGAAAGGGATAAGTACATGGGATTGCCAAATCTTGGTGTTTTCTTCAGAAAAAGGGGGTTCTGGCACATTGGGCTTTCCATCAACGTGACAAATAAGGAAAGTTTCTGCTGGAGCTGTTTGAATGTGTTGATTCACCATTGAAAGAAAAGAGGAAACTTGGAGATGGTGAAAAATAGGTTTTTGAAATTTCTGTGTTTGTTTTGCTTAGAGGTAGAAAAACTAAGGAAGCATAGAAGAAAGATGAAGAAAAATCAAGATTCCTATTTATAGGCTCGAAATAAAGTGGGGAAAGGCGTGGAAATTTTTTTGGTGATTTCCTAGGTTTAAAATCGTGTCCGTCGAAGGACACGTGTAGTTGGATTAAAGTGGAAGCATGGTGGGCCATGTCTTCCACTAAAGTGTAATGATGGTCAACATTAATGATCCCACATCTCAAAGCTAAAAACCTTGTACATTTTCATGATTGCCTGACGTCACGAAAAGATCAGAACAGTAAACTACTTTTTGGAGTAGTGGAAACGACTTAGTCGAAGGAAGATATAAAGCTTCATATATGCCATTGTCTCATATATTCGACAGAGCAAGGAAATTCGATAAAGGCATCTCTGGGGGAATTTTGTTACTTGAATTTTCCTAAATACATTTGAGGGCACGTGACAAAGGAAGACATCCCTACAAGTTAGGAGCCGATCTTGAACGAATATAGGTTCCTTAGGAGAATTTATGAAACCAAGTCAAAGACGTCAAAAAGAAGTGTGTCGATCAAGAAAGCAAACTGAGAAATTGGTCGATTCGACCAAACTATCAAATGAACCTGGAAAAAGTCGAGATTGGAGGCCAGAAGGAAAAAGGGGTCAAGACGAATGTGTCAAAGATGAACCACATCGACTGGATGGATAAAGAAAGGTTGTTGGTCGATTCGACATATTATGGGCTGAGTGAAAGAATTGATCGAAGTTCAGGTGTTGTCAAAGATGTAGCCTAAGGGAATTAAAGAAATTTTATTCTTCCCGAGACGTATGAGCTAGGAGTGGTTAACTCTTTAGAAGTCACGAGCGGGAAAGATTCAAATTCTGAAGATCGTGGGCAGTCACCTCAAGAGATCGTGGTTGTTAGGCGCCAAGTGGATGGCGAAATCTTATGTAGCAGTTACGTTTTAGTTTCATTTTCGTCCGTTGATTTCTTTCAGCGGTTATCTTGTACATTACTATAAATAAGTCACTTCTCTGTAATTTTTAGGTGTGTTCACTTGTATTCTCAAATTGCTTACCAACACACAGCCAAATTCCGCGCTTAAGGAAGAACGAGTCACTAAGCTTTTGATGTACGTGAATCACCACCTTTATTTTCAATGCAATCAGTTTATATTTTTAATTTTATCTCTTTAATGTCTTTACTTTTCGTATTCGTTTCGAGCAACTTTGCATGAACGCTTCAACACTGCTTGTCGGTCACGAGTCACCAACTAGTTAGTTTGTTGAGTCTTGTTTCATCTAGAATATACTATCGATCACCAGTCACTAGTAAGTCCGTCGAAACTTCTATGTGGAAAGTCATTGTACTATTTCCCTTAGTCTTAGAAAACCGTTTCTTGGCTAGGGAATATTTTCAACAGAATCAGTACAATATACAAAATCTTAGCACGCGTCTTAAGATCTACTGGTCGATCTCACAAGTAACCCTTAGTTTTAGGACATAGGGATGACCAACGCTTGTTTACCATTTTCCACAGTGAACACCCTCGGGGTCACCTCTTTCCTCAAACGGTCGAGCTCCTCACTAATCTCACGATTATTATTCACGGCAGCATCGTGTTCTTCGACCATCACCTTATAATCCTCCGACTATTTCTTCCGAGCTTCCTCTCCCCTCCTCTCGACCTCTTTCAACTTGGCCTTGAGCTGACCTAATTCAGCATCTGGGGGTTGATTTTGCTTGGCATAGACAGCGGCCATTTCGAGGATCCGCACCAACGCCCCCGTATCTTCGACTAAAGAAGCCTTCTTAGACAGGCGATCCAGACCCTCCAGCATGAGCTTCTCGAAATGAGGAAGGACCACACTTGCGGTCTTGAAATATTTCTTTTCATGCCAAAAAGGAGGAAGGGTAAATTTCCCCTTTTCCTTTTCCTTAGTCAGATCTATTTCAGCCCGTGTCCTCTTCAGCATCGACGTCACCTGCTGGGGAGATAGAGTTCTCGCTGCTGGGCAAGTAGACGAATTTCCAGATCTAGTCGCACCGACCGTTCCTAGTTCTATCGGAGAAGAACCCGTCTCTTTCCCCTTCTATCTCATAGCAATGCCGAGCCACCCGCTCCATGGTCGGATTCATCCTATCTGCAAAACAAAGAAGCAGAAACAAATTAGCCTAAAATTAAACATTCAAATGGCAAAGCAAGGTAATGAATATAGAACATATACCCAAATAGTCCCCAGGATCCCCGCAGGCAAGGAGGTCTCTAACGTTTATAAGACCAGGATCGGAGATCTCCTCCCCGTCTTTATCTAAGAGCGGCTTCCCCCCTTTCCCAAGCGTCGAACGCGAGGGAACCCCGCAACAAACACCAATAGCCTCTTGAAACCGGACAGATCCTCGTCACTCAGCTCGCCTCGAGCCCATACATAGAAATCTGAAGTCTTGTCGAAGTGCTTCTTCGACCACCAAAACTTGAACTTCCTGATGAGCGCATATTTCTGTTCCCCTTGTTCGTTATAAGAAGGGGTCCCATCCCTTTTTAAGCCAGGGACTACCCGAAACACGTTGCGCATCGCCTAATCAGAGACTGGCTGAATAAGCATAAATTTATCCTTAAAAATACGAACGGACTCTTGATATGCCTTGAAAAGCATCTTGTTCTGATGCTTCAATGACACCAATCCCATCCGAACCTTCCCATCCATTTTCGTCGAACTCCTCGGCAGACAAAAGATATAAAAGAACAACTCGAGGGTGGCCCACACCTCCAAATATTCACAGACAACTTCGAAGGCCCGTATAAAGCCTATAGAATTAGGGTGAAGTTGTGATGGAGCAAAACGGAGATCACGAAAGATAACCACCTGGAAATCGGTGAAGGGTACTCGAAAACCCAATTCTCGAAACCATCCGTCATAAAACGGAATGTAACGAGCCTCGTATCTCGATCAGATTCGATCATCTTCCTCCAGAATATGCACTGACCAGCCTTCCAAGGTCGCCTCATCTCCCCCAGGAACCTCGGGCGCAGCATACGAGCTCACCTAGGCAAACACCTCGTTTGAGTTATCCAGAAACTGGGTGGCCCGGTTCACCGCATCGGAATACGCCCAGACTTCGGGGTTGTCCTCATCAGTCTCGTCAACCTCTACCGTAGGGGGGCTCTCTTCGACCTCAAGCAAGGGTAGACTCTCGCCACTCCACTCAATAGAAGTAGATCCAGAAGGTGTTTGCCCCGAACCTTCATGACCCTCACGAACATCCTCGCTATCACTCGTCATGTCACCTGAAAAGCATAGGGAATATGTGAGCTCGACATCAACGTCAAAACCACCCTTCCACCACTAATCAAGTGAAAGGGCTTAGATGAACAAGGATCATATCCTCGGCCAAAATCCCTCCCTAAAGCGAGGCAGCAGACCTAGATTACCAATCACGAATAACTAATCCAGGTGGCATAAACTTCCAGAAAGAGGCGGAGCAACCGCTTACCACAAGAAAAAACTCTAAAAATATAAATCCTAACCGCATATATCTCTATATACAAGCCAAATCTCAAGTCTAAACAGATAAATCCTTGTAAACAGATCAAAAACATACCATTTGCAGATGGAGTAAATTGAAAAATTAGGCAAATCATGATCTGGGAGACGAAGATGACGTCGACCACCGCGTAAGTAGCTCCTCGGATTGATAGACGAAAGAGTCGAGCAAGAACAAGCGGAAATAATCACGTTAAATAAGAAACGAAAAGTTATGAATGAGAAGACCCTCCAACTTTTATAGCCCCCTCTGAATGTGTGGGTCTGCGCCTACCTAGGTACCTAGGGAAATCATCATTTCCCCCTAATCCTAGGTCTACCAGCAGTCATTTCACGTGGCTCAAGGCCATATTGACAAAACTCTATGAATTCTCCAACTTCTCGCTTCCTCGATAACCCCTCGTGCTCTCGAACAAAACGATTTTGACTTCTCCCAAGAGATCAAGTCATCACATCCACAAGATGATACGACGACTTGGGCGCTACTGTTTTGGATTTCCCGAAAGAGGGCAGGCCTTTCCTCCCTTAATTTTGTCGACCTGCCTGACCTCAGAGGCATACTCGAGGCTCCCAATTGCCCGTATCGTATATACCCTGCTCGACATAGATCGAGCTAATCCAAGACTCGTTCCACCGTAAATTGCGCCTGTTATGTCCCTCCTACTCGACATACTGGCTAGTTACAAAACCGCCCTTAGAAGTTCAACAACTTCTAACAACATTAGAACTTCAGCTTCTGGCTAGCGCCAGAACTTCTGACATGAATTATTCACAACACCATCCCTTAATTCATGTCCATTAAAAACCACAACACCAATTCCATCCCTCAAACGGATAAGGTGTTTAGTCTCGACATCCTTCATCAGAACATCTGAAGGTTTCTTCTTCTGGTTGTAACTCCCTGTAAGCAATATGTCATCAACATAAAGACACACTAGAATCATATTGCTCCCAGAATGTTTCACATACACACCATACTTCATCTCACATTTCAGAAACCCATGCTTCTTAAAAAATGAATCAATCTTACGAGTCCAGCTCGGGTGCTTTCTTGATCCATCGGATCTTTGTGTAGCTTATCGCCATCCCTTCCATTCTTTTACATGAAGCCAAGTTGTGACATGTATACCTCATCTTGTAATGGACCATTCGAAAGCGTTGACTTCACATCCAAATGCATCGTGACCAACCCATTCATGATTAAAGCAATCACCGATCTAATTGTTTCATGCCTAGCTACAGGAGCAAACACCTCAAAATAGTCTAGTCCAGGTTTCTGAACCAAAACTCTGGCCACTAGCCTTGCTTTGTTCTTGCCAACTGATCCATCTGGCTTAAACCTCACCTTAAAAGCCCATCTGACGTTGATGGCTTTCTTCTCCCTTCGAAGCTCAGTTAACTTCCAAGTCTTGTTTCCTTCTGAAGCCTCAAGTTCTTCTTTCTTGAGAACTTCTCCTTCTGATTCTGCAATCGTATCTCTTTCTGGACTTTCTTCAGAATTTTTACTTCCACCATAAGTTCCATCTTTGTTAACTTCTGGACCTTCTCCAAAAACATCACCTTTAGAAGTTGGATCGCCTTTAGAAGCTCTTGCTTTAGAAGTTCCACCTTCAGAATCATGACAACCATTAGAGGCTGGACTACCTTCAGAAGGTCCACCTTTAGAGTCATGATTTCCACCGAAAGTTTAATCACCTCCAGAAGCTTGTCCTCCATAACCTAGGGTTTTCTTCCAAGCATTTGGATCCAGGCATGATTTTCCCTTGAGCTGATCACCACTAGATTACGGATCATCATCTAGGTCTCATCTTATCTCTCTCTTCAAAACCTTCATGTTTTGATTCTAACTCTTCTTGAACCTTCATGTTCGACTCTAACTCTTCTTCAAAACCTTTTGTTTATCTCATTTGACGACTCATCTTTAGAACCTTCATGTTCTGACTCATCTTCAGAACCTTCATGTTCTGACTCATCTTCAAAACCTTCGTGTTCTGACTCATCTTCAGAAGTAGAATCTTCTGACTCATCTTCTGACTCAGAATTACCTTCGGATTCTGACTTGGCTTTAGTTTCAGAGTTAGATTCTAACTCAAACTCTTCTTCTGAAACCTCAGATTATGACTCATCTTCATAATCTACAAAGTCATTTTCTGACTCTTCTTCAGAAGTTTCAACTTCTGACACTTCTCCAGAAGTTTCAATTTCTAACTCTTCTCCAGAAGTTTCAACTTCTGACTCTTCAATCTCATTTTCTGACTCTGACTCATAAAGAGACACTCCTTCCGAGTCATCTTCATCCCCTTCAGATTCAGAAAATGATAACCTCACAGGTTCCTCGACAGATTCATAAGTCATCAATAGCACAGGTTCATCATCTGAGTCATCTCTGGCTATCTTTTCTTCTTCTGATTCTCTTTCTTTGTTTGACCAACAATCTCTAGCAAAGTGGTCAAACTGCTTACAGCAGTAACATTGAACCTTTCTCCTATCTTTTCCCTTATGATGTTTCTCATCAGAATAGAAAGCTTCTGACTTCTGGAATTTATCACCACGTCGCTTCTGGTCCTTCTTGATAATAGAAGCTTTTAGAGCCTGCTCTACTTCCCTCTCAGAAGTTCTGTCAGTCAAACGCAACTCATGTGCTTCTAAACTACTTTGCAGCTCTTCAATTTTCATGGTTTCCAGATCTTTAGAGTGTTCAATAGCAACAACAATGTAATCAAACTGAGGAGTAAGTGACCTCAGAACCTTCTCTATAATTACTTGTTCAGAAAGAGTTTCTCCACAAGCCTTCATCTAATTAGTGATCAGAATCACTCTTGAGATATACTCAGAAATCTTCTCACTGCTCTTCATGTTGAGATTTTCGTA